>JAVYIG010005970.1:0-126616 GCA_035222895.1 Strongylocentrotus droebachiensis | reverse complement strand
TTTTTTTTTCCGTACTCGAGAGAGCAAAAATCCCATGTGCGCATGCGCGTGGACTTATGATTTCTCTGCTACTTCCCATACGAAATGTACATGTATTCGCATGTACTGTGCACGATTCGCGTTCTACGAGTAAACGATGGCATAGTAGTCTTCAAACACAGACTCTGATTTGCCAGTTTGACAAATCAATATGCGTATGTGTCGCGATGTGCTTATTCAAGTCTGTGTAGTTGTATGATTCAGACCCAGTAGTGCATATGGAAATACATTGCAACTTGTAACATGATGAAATAAATGATTCAATCATCTTGATTGTGGGCACGAACGGAAAGACAAAGCAAGACAAATATTCTGTGCTTGCATACTACTATGCCACTCTATAAGTTGAGGTGCATTTCCAATACACGCACCAGTAGGGTCTGAATCATAAAACTACTCAGACTTGAATAACACTATTTTGTCAAACTGTCAGATTAGCGTCTGTGCTTGCAGACTACTATGCCACTCTGCAAGTTGAGATGCCTTTCCAATACACGCACCAGTAGGGTCTGAATCATAAAACTACACATATTTGAATATAAAGCACTACTCAAGACACTATGTTGTCAAACTGTCCGATTAGCGTCTGTGCTTGCAGACTACTATACCATGCTATTCAATTTGGGATGCATTTCTGTAAGCACTAAAATGTCTGAATCATACAACTACTCAGACTTGAATACTAGTACTATTGCTACGCACGATATGCGTAATTGTTTTGTCAAACTGGCAAATCAGAGTCTGTGTTTGAAGACTACTATGCCATCGTTTACTCGTAGAACGCGAATCGTGCACAGTAGATGCGAATACATGTACATTTCGTATGGGAAGTAGCAGAGAAATCACAAGTCCACGCGCATGCGCACATGGGGTATTTGCCCTCTCGAGTACGGAAAAAAAATTCGCGGGCGGGGGCGCTGGTTGCTAACGAGTCATTTAGATATAACTCCATCTCGCAGGGAGAATTAGACCTAACCCCAACTGAGGCCTACCCGCAAACCTCTTATGGTTGCTCCAACCCAACACAGGTATCGCCTTTATCACCACAAGGTGAATTGTTAGGTGCAGGCATACCTAAAAACATCAAAGAAAAAATTTGGAAGGGAGAGTACGTCGACTTTGGCTCCCTTCTGGGAGGTATCCCCAGCACAGGGGCGGGGCTATCGGAGCAGCAGGGGTTTTCGGTGTCACAGGTGGGCCAGCAGTTCGTACTTAAGCCGCACGTAGAGAAGAAGACTAAAATACTGAATATTGAGTCATGGACCAGCGCGTTCCTGGTTTATGCTAGCGTATATTTGCAAGCCTACCCCGCTCTCACTCAAGAGTTATTGAAATATGGACATCTCATTCGCTCGGCAGCGGCAAAATATAACGGCTATGGCTGGCGCGAATATGATTGCGAATTTCGCACACGTAGACATGCAACGGGAAAGTCATGGGCAAACATTGACGGGGAACTGTGGCTGATGCATGTGGTAGGGGGTGGCTCTCTCCGTGAGGCCGGGGGTCTACGGAGGCCGTTTCCGCCCCCGCGCGGTTTCCCTTTCGGTCGTGGGGGCCCAACTAGAGGTACTTCCAGATTTCAGTCCCCCAGCCCCTGGGGGGCAAGAATCGTACCGGGGTCGGGGGGCCGTCAACAGAGATTTAGCCAGCAGGGCCCGGGGGTCTGCTATGAGTTTAACTTCGGCTCGGGGAAGTGTAGTCGGCCAGTCTGCCGATATCTCCACAAATGTATCTCCTGCGGCGTCCCCGGACACGGGAAAGTCTCCTGCCCGCGAAACCGGGACAATGCCGCAGGTAGTAAAGTCGCGTCACAATCAAAGCCTAACTAGTCCAGTCGCGGGCCAAAGCGAAGGGACTAAGTCTCCCGATAAGCACATAACCTTTATTCACAGCATGGCCCCTACACCTATTAACACAGATAAATTAGTCCTTCTTCTTGAGAAGTACCCTAATAGACAAGCGGCAGAATTTCTGAAGACCGGCTTCACGAAGGGTTTTGAATTAAACTATGGTGGGCCTCGTATGCCGGTTGATTTCCCAAATTTACAATCAGTTATTCAAAATCCGCAGGAAGCTAAAAAGAAAATCATGAAAGAGTTGAGCCTTGGTCGATACGCTGGTCCTTTTAAGGCTAGACTACTCCCGAATTTGCGGGTCAGTCCAATAGGCCTAGTTCCCAAGAAAAACCCTGGAGAATTTAGATTGATAAATCACCTATCACACCCCCCTGGATATTCAATTAATGATTTTGTGGCGGATGGTGCGTGCGAAGTACACTTCAGTAATTTGGACGATGCTTTGGACTTAGTGGCTCGTTCAGCCAGGGGGGCTGAATTAGCAAAGGCAGATGTCAAGTCGGCCTTTAGACTGCTCCCGATCGCGCCCCATGATTTTGAACTGCTAGGAATCAAATTTGAGGGAGAGTACTACATAGATAAATGTCTGCCAATGGGAATTCGTTGTGCTCCCGCATATTTTGAGACCTTTTCGTCATTTATTGAATATTGTGTTAGACACCGAATCAAATCCGACCGCATTGTTCACTACATGGACGATTTCTTAATGGTAGGTTCAGCCGATGCAATCGGCATTCAATGCTCCCAGATAGTTCAAGAGTTTCAGTCCGTCTGCACTGAGTTAGGGGTCCCTTTAGCTGAAGAGAAGTCTGAGGGTCCGACCACGAATCTTACATATTTAGGTTTGGAAATAGACTCGGTCCTCATGCAGGTTCGAATACCCAAGGTCAAGTTGAAATCACTTAATAGTCGAATCGTTGAGGCTCTAAGTAAACGTGAGATGTGTCTCAAGGATATTCAGTCTTTAGGGGGCTTGCTCAACTTCGTATGCAGGGCGGTTCAGCCAGGCAGGGCGTTCTTAAGGAGGTGGACGGATCTCACGAAAGGGGGCAAGAATTCCAAGGACGTCATTCCCATTTCCGAGGGAGCGAGACAGGATTTGCAAGTGTGGTTGGAATTTCTGATCCATTTCAATGGAGTTGCCATTATTCACCCCCGGCAGTGGGTGGCATTCTCGGATTTGGACCTCTTCACCGATGCTAGTGGAAGCAAAGGGTACGGTGGTTATTTCAGGGGGAAGTGGTTCAACGGCTGTTGGCCCCTTCCGGTCCTACAGGAAGGCTATTCCATTGCCTGGAAGGAAATGGTTTCCTATTGTGATGGCCGTTATTGTATGGGGTCCCGAGCTAGAGGGGAAACGGATCATGTTGCACACAGATAATGTCGCTGTTAAATGTATTGTTAATTCTCAGACGTCCCACTGTAGTCACATAATGAAGTTAGTGCGCCTGTTCGTGGTGGAATGCTTGAAGTTTGATATTTGGGTCAAGGCAATGTATATTCCTACACGAGATAACTCTATTGCTGACTCTTTATCTCGCATGCAGATGGACAGGTTCAGGGGGTTGGCGCCGGAGGCAGAAGAGAGGGCAACTCAAATTCCGGAAAGGATATGGCGCAGCTTTGCGAAGAAACCTACCGTTTGTTGAACCGGTCCATTGCAGAGGGGACTAGAATCGCTTATCAGGGGGCTGTGAACTCATTTCAACAGTTCGGGTTCTCATACCACATGGATACAACATGGCCTGCGATAACACAACAGGTAATGGCATTTGTAGCTCGCCTGTCCCTTGATGGTAGAGCATCATCTACAGTGGCGCAGCGCCTGGCTGCATTATCTTATCTCCATAAGTTGTACGGTTGGCCAGACCCCACAAAGCATTTTTTAATCCAAAAAATGCAGGAGGGGTGTAAGCGCGGTAACAAACGAAAGGACGGGCGCCTTCCAATCACATGGGCACTACTTTATAGGCTCATTCCATCTCTTCACCACGTGTGTTCCTCTTTGTATGAAGTTCGCTTGTTTCAAGCAGCGTTCCTTATAGCCTTCTTCGGCTTCTTGAGAGTAGGGGAATTCACTGTTAGGAGCAAGGTTTGGGATGATGGGCGGGCTCTCACTTTGCAGGATATTCAGTTTGGCGGAGGCCTTCGTCGTTCTCTGTTGGTCTGTATCAGGTATTCCAAAACGGATCAGTATGGGTCAGCATCGACTCTAGAGATTCAAGGAAATGGTATTCGTGACGGTTGTCCAGTGGTTGCCATGGACAAGTATCTTCAGATGAGACCTCGGAAGGAGGGTCCGCTCTTTTGTCATGCCAATGGGTGTCCGTTGACGAGGTACCAATTTCGAGCAGTGCTAGCAAAGGCATTGACTTCATCAGGTGCCGTTCCAAGCGAACAACTGCGGCCTTAAATGGCTTTGCTCCAGACAAAATTAAGGAGATGGGGAGATGGCGCAGTGAGGCATATAAGCTTTATGTCCGTTAATAGGTTGGACAAGGTCGGGTTGATTGTAGGCAAAGGAGATAGGGGCCTACATATATGATATAATGTGTTGATATAAGTATGGAGAGTTAACTACGATTGCTTACTTTGCTTTCAATATTTTTAACCGGCTCAGTAGGATGTTATTCATTTTCATATAACCACGCACTTATTTTGGGGTTAGTCGTGTTTCGACAAGTGATGTTGTACAATATTTAGTATGTTACACAAGTTCAGTAAGATATAATATGCTATATAGATTTGAATTTGCTTCGCTTATGTAATTATGTTAGAAACCTTTAGTTCTATAAGCCCTTATAAAAGGTACGCCATACTCGGAAGGAATTTGGTTTTTATCTTTCTCCAAATAGGTGCCCAGGCTCACCGGGTTTGGGTGTGCGGAGACAGTCTCGTGAGGCGAGCTGGTGAGCGGGCGTTTGCCAGAGGCTGTCGGGACCTGGGAACCGCTGGTTGTGAGGTGGCATGGCACGGGCGAGGAGGGGCGTCGCTACGCGATTTCCCGCGTCAATTACAGGCCCAATTGAGGTTCAGTCCTTCTCCATCGGTGCTAATCATCCATGCGGGCTCGAACGACTTGGGGCGTTATTCTGCAAAGGACTGTCGGCAAGCGGTGGATGAAGCACTGAAGACAGCGCGGTCATTGTTGCCGCAATGCTACATTTCATTTTCAAGCATCTTACCTCGCCTGTATTACTATGGTCATGGTAGACACGTCACGTCGCAGGTCGCCATCAATAATGTGCGGAAAGGTGTCAACAAGTATGCCAGACGGAGGGTCCGGCGTATGCATAGTGGATCATTCATAGGCCACAATTTCAATGTCCAAGAACACTGGTATTTTCACAGAGACGGCGTGCATTTGTCTGATGAGGGATGTGATCTTCTCATGGAGAACTTTGCGTCAGCGGTTCGGTTTGCTCTTAATCTTTGAAACTTTAATTTGTGCATGCCCTTTGTTTTGTTGTGGGTAATCAAGAGTATAAATTTTGCCACATGCCCAGGTTCTATTTCGCTAGGCAAAAAAAAAAAAAAAAAAAAAAAAAAAAGTTGAGTTGTTGGGATTTGGGGTTTGTTCTTTTGTTCCGTTCCTGAACTATAATCATTTCCAGTATGCCTCAAGGAGAGGAATGGCCAAGAGCGCCATGAACCGACGGTGGGGACAGGCTGCGATTACCAGATCTTGTGTAGGGAACCAATGGCCCAGGAAACTGGGCCTGCTGGGTAGAGCACCGTCTTCCCAGCTGGTCACGTGACCCGTGACCCTCGGGTTCCCATATTTGTGGAGTCGCAGCCTGTCGCCTTCCGCCATTGCAAACAAATAATTATGGAAATGGTTTTATATGATTTCATATCTATGTTATGTAATAATATGTCAAGTTGGAAATATGCTACCGCAAAAACTCGAACGGAAATATGTAAATGGTTTTTGTATGATTTTATATCTATGTTAATAGTATGTCAAGTTGGAAATATGCTACCGCTAAAACTCGAACGGAGTTATAGAAATGTTTCTATATGATTTCTTATCTATGTTGATAATATGTCAAGTTGGAAATAAGCCAACTCAAACGGAAGAATTAAAAGTTGAGAAAAAGGCAATAACAGCATTTTCGTTGTATTTCTTATTGCAACTGCATTTATGCTGAAGTGGCTTTCCGATGGGGGGGGGTCGTTATTATAATAAGTGTTATCGGACTCACCTTGACCCATTTATCTATGTCATCATTCCTGGCATGCCATGCTACCTTTTCCTCTTGTAACGCTCCGCCGTTCAATCTTCCATCTGATGCAGTGTAACGATGATCAAAACTGGACGAGGAGGTAAGACTAGAGTCTGGGATTCGTCCATCTTCCACTCCCATGCCTTCCCCTCGGATGGGACGTGAACAGCTTACCTCTTCACGATTCATCGCAGCTGAAGACAACAAACGTACAGACAAACTTTGTCAGTGTATAAAAGAGATCTATTAGGTATTTTATTGTTTAGAAGTTAGTTGCTGAAAGAGTTTTCAGAAAACAAAAACTCTTTTAACTCATTTTAGTTCAACTACTACGAACACATCACAGGCGTGCATAATAGCAAACTGGAAATGAACACAAGTGAACTTTAAGAACTTTAAGAACTTTAAGGATAAGCCACCGGACTGAAGATCACAGGGTCCGCAGTTCGATTCCCTGCCCTACACAAGTGTCCTTTAACATCAATGTATACATTCCCAGGTGTGAATGGGTACATGGTATTCTTCAGCGCTAGTTACTCTAGTGGCTCAGCTATAGTCAGTGTAATAATGTATAGCGCCGTGAGCGTCACAGCTTGACGTGACGGATAGGAGAGCTGTAACAAAAGTGATATGTCCTCGTTTAAGTGGCCCAAACATGTGGATCGATGTGTACGGCGCTTTATAACTGCAAGGAAAGGCGCTTCATCAAATACCTTTTGGATTGGCTTGAATAAGAATACATTATTATTATTCCAATTCTTCTTTTGTTTCTGGGTCTTTTTAAGGACGCAGCCTTACCCACCTAAAAAGTCATTGAGAGGTCCATAGCCAGTGAGTTCTAGCCTAAGGGCCCGTTGTACATTATTGGCCGTCTTTGGATGGATACGAAAGAATCGGCATTCGATCGGCTTAAAGATGGTGTGCACCACAACACTATTTTGGTCGTAGTTTCCTGTGTAGACCTAAACGAGATAATACAACCAAAAGATAATGAGATCAACTTGAGTTTGAAGTGTTGAATTTCAAATATACAATGATCAAACCAATTATGTTACTTTTGAAATATTTTTGTTTTTTCTTTGCTACTATTCATTTGCAATATCTCTGTTAAAATTGTCCATACCTTCATCATTACTTCTTCAAATTTGAACACAATGATAGAGACAAATCTTCATTTGAATATTTATTGCCACCTTTTCCTTTTCATATTAAAGATAAAGGTGATTTCTGGTCATCCGATTGCATTGTGAAAAAAAAGGTGTGGAATGGATCAGAAAAAGTTGATCACGTAGCATGTAAGTATTGGTGTGTACTGCACAGTTATGGAGTCATACAAATCATAATAAATGGCCCGGTCTTGGTAAATTACAAGCACTGTACACAGAAAGATGTATATGGGACTTCACAAATGGTGTCGAGGCTACCAATATTGATTTCTTAATCTTTCTATGCTCATTACTCAACCAGTATACATTTTCTACCAAAATTGTTTGGCAAATGACATTTATTTGTAATCTTGAACATTCAGTGTATGTTTCGTTTGATTCTGTGAGAATTTTTTTTTTTTTTTTTTTTTTTTAAACCAGAACTCACATTTATCTTTTATCTCATTCAATTACCAGTATCCTGGACCCTTATATTCTTATAACTGTCCGTGTCTCGGTTGATACAACTCTTGATAATAAAATGTCATTTTAAGTGAACGAATAATCAAAACTTAAAGCTTTCTTAAGCCTTTATAGGGATAAGTTTTTAACAGTTTTCTGTCTTCTATTCTAGATTCACATTACGTCATATATTTTCTCGTTTTCGCCATACTATTAGGCAGTTAGGCATTTATTCCTTAACATTAACACAACAATTCGAGATCACGACACATTAAATGTTTCCAACAAGATTTAAAAAAAACATGTTGTTGTTTCTGTCAGTTAGATTTTAATGGGGCTTGCACATTTCTTACTGCTTTCTTACGACTTCCGCCGTACATAGCCTATTTTCTGTGTTTCTGAGTAATATTTCGCGTCTCCCTCTCCCTCTCCCTCTCCGAGGCTCTCTAAAATATACTCAGTGTCGTGGATATATGGGGGCACACGGGGATGGGGAGCACGTGCCCCTTTGGAATAACGAAGCAAAAAGGAGAAGAGGCAAATCATAAAAAGAGGTTGTACAGCAAAGAGGGAAATAGGCAAAGGATGTGGAAGGAAGACAATAGTTCCCCTACCACACCCTAATCAGTGGTTTTGTAAATCAACATATCATTTCCCCCAATAAGACCGGTGCCCTCCCCCAATAATGCCAGCGCCCCTCAATGTCTGGGCTCACACTACGCCATTGATTATAATCATTTATTTCATTTAGATTTAATCTCTTTATATGCCACACAAATAATCTTCCTGTGTCGCATTGTATTTATCAGACCTACCGAATGCTTCATGATTATTCAATTGTTTTATGGGCAAGATCTATACCGGTTGTATAATGCTGTTGTTGGAGGTAATCACGGTGGGACAAGGGTAATTTGGAATAGCTACTGTGTTGGATAAAGCAATCCTTCCGTTAAATGGCACCTGTGACAAACGAGCGACCGTGGAGAGAGGTCAAGTAAGCAAACCAAGTGTTAATACCTTGACTGTGTTGGTGTTGATATCCTGGTAGTAGGTCCAAGATGCTCCGTCCATACTGGATGAAACTGTGTATGATGTCACCCAATGAATTTTACCAGTTTTTCTGCCTTGCGTCATGATGGCGGTGATGACGAAGGCGGAGTCGAATTTGATCTGAAGCCAGGGATCTTCGTCAGCATCATTGGCGATCCAGGCAGAAGGACTGTTAAGACGGGCTTTCGGTTTACCAAAATCACGACTCCACTTACTTGAGAAGGTAATAGCGCTGTTGGGAACCTTACCGCTTTCTAGACCAACTGGACTACCTCGAGGTGTGCTGCACATGTTCACTGTTGAAAAATAATCACAGGTCTTAAAAAGTCAGAGACTTGTTTTAATGGACCACGAAATTATAACCTTACTTGTTGGGCTAAATGTGGGTTAGGAGACATGTGAATCTGTAAGACTGTTTATTAGTGAATGCCTGTCCCAGTTAATCCGAACGCTTTACCTAACTCAAACACTGAACCTAAAACCCAATTACGACCGTATTCTACTCAATCTTAAATATTTTTTTAAATTTAACATGGAAAGTTAATGTGGGATCTCATTTTTTTATTGTTAGACATGATCTTACACACAAGGTCGTGCTTTTGAATATTACGATACTATATCAATTGTCGCCCAGCAAATGTCTGAGCACCTTCCATACTTTAGGTGTTCAGAATTCCTGTAAATTATATTACGACCTAATTTGAACAGTATATGTGCCGAATACCGAGGAGGTTTTAGGTGGAGAGTCTCAAATAATGCTAATTAATACAAACACGTGAAAATTTATTAAGGATGCACAATAAAACAAACAGAGTGTCTTGATTTTCTGATGTCTGATGCTTCAAAACTTCACAGAAGAGTTTTAGTAAAAACTGTTTTTACACTATAGATTAGAGAGCTTAACAGAGGTTCGTAATGTGTAGCTAGCTAATTCATTAAATTAACGAGGACAGAAAACTAATGTACAGTTGTAAATTATGCCTATGTCTTTCGGAATTTCCATGGCTTTAACATAAAGAATTCCTTGAGAAATAGCTTTGACGAATCCCAAATAAATTACTTGTAAGGGGTATTTCAACACCTTTTTGTTAGATTTTTAAAATGTCATCTTCTTATCGTGAAGGATGTCTGTATGATATGAAACCAAACAAATTCATATTTTGGTATGTAAAGTATAATTGCCATTAGATAATCGTTGGTATATATAACATAGCTATGCAATGAAACGAATCTTGACTTGCCGTTTCCTGTCGTGTTAGCTGGGCCTGTGTCGAAAATATGTCTAAGACTCAATCTATCTAAAGTGTCCTAGTCAACACATTCTTATAATTCTTAAACACGTACCAGTACAGCAAACAACAGCTATACTCTCCTCCCTAGGATTCATCGCCGCCCTCTCTTCGTACCAGCAGTCGGCAATGCTAGTCACATCGACAGGGCATCTCACAGTCACAGCCTCAGAATTATTATCTAAGGACATGATCTCGAAGAGATCTCCTCCCACTGTCGCAAATACATCTGTTGGCATATAATCAGAAAGAACAAAAATATGAAAGATCAATTGGAAAAAATATATATTTGCACTTATAAGTCTAATTATGATTTGTCTCAATTATGTACAGTTGTCTTAATTCCACAAAGATATTGATGAGTTCCGGTCATGAGATTATATTGTTTTAAAAAAGTGTCTGGGAGCAAGAAGGATTATGTATTACACAAGAATGGATGTACACCCAAGTGAGGTAATGGAATCATCGAAAAAGTAGAGAATTTACTCAGTCTTGATGGCAGATGTTTATGGAATTGTACAGACATGTAACGTGAAAGTAGGTCCAAATTTAACAGCCATTTCTAATCATATTTGTGATATGAAGGTATGTGAAGGATTAATCCCTTTCTAATCTGAAATTCATCCACGCGTTTCATAGGTTGTCGGTGATAATGAATTTATGACGGTTTTGTGAAACGATGCCATGACCATGACGGAAACACTGCGCTTTGATGTCGGTATCCTTGATGTGACTAGGATATAACTGACGAAGATAAGTGAACGGAATACAGGACTGTAAACTTGATAAAGCTTTTACCTTCATATCCTAGATACTTGCAGACCAACCGTGAAGCGTTCCTGGACCAGTTTAATTGATGGATTAACATGTAGGTTGTAGGGCGAGAACAAGATGTGATAACTACTCTTCCTTCACTTTTACTTCCACCGACTAGACTCACGGACTGGACGAAGGAGTCTTCATGCAATGAATTGAGCAAATTACAAAATGTAATGATCCTGTTCAAAAAAATGTCAGCACAGACCATTCGTATGAGAGTTATAGAAACAAACCTTCACCGATATTAAAGTATACCACTACAGTACTCCCCCAACCTAAACCAAAACAATTTCTCTTGAACTTATTTTAAATAAAATTCCAGAAGTTGTTGTTGTGGATTTAGCCCCTCTCTCTTTCTCTTTCTCTCTTTCTCTCTCTGTCTATGTCTGGCTCTCTGTCTCTCCTTCTGTCTCTCAGTCGCTCACTATGTGTCTCTCTTTATCTCTCTATGTCTCTGCCTGGCTCTCTGTCTCTCCCTCTGTCTCTCGATCGCTCACTCTGCGTCTCTCTTTCTCTTTCTCTGTCTCTGTTTCTATTTGCCTATATGTCGCCCACTCTGTGTCTCTTTTTCCCTCTTTGTCTATATCGCTGTTTCTTTTATCTCTCTCTTTCGCATGTTATTAGTTTTTTTTTTTTTTTTTTTCCATGTGGGTTACAAAAATAACATGTCGTATACATATCCATGTACATGGGTTACAAAGAAAAAGAAAATATCCATATTTGAACCATACAAATTAAGTTAATCATATAACATGTCATATCGAAACCTATGAATTAGCTATAACTTGATAATACATAGAGATTTGTGGCTGGAATTGAAATTCACAGAGTTCCAATAACGTATAAGTGATTCAAATAAAGGTTATTTTTAAACTTAAAAAACTTAAAATGTTGTTAAAGGGAGAACCAAAAGTTAGCACGAGTGCTAGTCGGGATTGGTTCTCCGAGTTTCTAAAACTGTATGCAAAGTCACATAAACATTTATTTTGTCTTAATATCATATTATTTGATCCTTATGATTCATCTCTGCTTAGGAGTTTAATTCTGAGATTTTGACGAAATGATGATCTTGTTTTTTCTTCTCTGATATTTATGGGCAAATTATTCCACAGCTTTGCTCCAATGAAAGAAATTGAAAAAGTCCCACGTGTCTTATTACATTTAGGTAATCGTAGCATTAAATGTTCTCTCCCTCTTGTTCTATACATGTGATTCATTAAAACAAAGTAATCCATTAACGAATGTGGTAGATGTCCTTTCTGCAGATCATATACAAATGTCGATACTGAATGCTCGAACAGATTATGCACATCTAATACCTGTAGACGTACGAACAGTGCCTTTGAACTTGTTCTAAACGGGGAAAATGTTATCACACGCATGGCCATTTTCTGTGCCAATAGTATGCAATTTAAATGACTTTTATAGCAACTTCCCCAAACTTCAATACCATAAAGTATGTGCGGCTGGATAAAGGATTTATACAAGAGCATGAGAATGTGCTTAGGCACATAGTGCCTCAGCTTACACAGCAGTCCAATCTTCCTCCGTATACACTTATTAACGTTCTGAATTTGCTCCTTCCACATCAAAGTTTCATCAATTTGAATTCCTACGAAAGATGCTACACTGACTCTATCTATCACTGTATCACTGAGTTTTAAAATACCCCTAATTTCACATGATTGCCTTTGTCCCTTAATGAGCATATAATTTGTTTTCTTTAAGTTTATTGTCAACTTGTTAACAAAACACCATTTTTGGACTTCCAAAAATTTGACATTTACTTCATTCATATCTATTTCTTTCTGTCTTTTATCAAAAGTATGAAATAGGTTTGAATCATCAGCAAACAATCTAAATTCAAAATATTTAGTAGAAGATGGTAAATCATTAATATATAATAGAAACAAAGTGGGCCCAAGGACTGAACCTTGAGGGACACCATATGTTATCCTTCTCCTACTTGATATTATTTCCTTGTAGCATACGACTTGCGATCGATTTGAAAGGTAACTTTGAAACCATTGCAATACTATGCCTCGTATACCGTAATTTTTTAACTTTCCTAAAAGGATATTGTGATCAATAGTATCGAATGCTTTCTTAAAATCTATAAAAATACCTAGCGTTGGTTTACCTTTATCCATTGATTTTACAAGTGTATCTACAAGATTTATCAATGATAACTTTGTACTATATCGCTTGCGAAAACCGTACTGATGTTCATACAAAATCTTGTTAGATTCTAAGAAATTCATTAGACGACCATTAGCTAATTTCTCAAAGACTTTTGCAATGACCGGTAGAACAGAAATGGGCCTGTAATTTCCAGGATCGGTCTTTGGTCCTTTTTTTGTATAAAGGAGTCACTTTTGCCGTCTTCAATGCATCTGGGAACTCTCCCTTTTCTAATGACAAATTGAATATGTACGTCAGTGGCGCAACAATATAGGGTATCGCACCCTTAATTAATCTTACTGGCAACTTGTCATATCCATGGGATTTCTTCGCATCGAGAGCATTTAGACTATCAAAAACTTCTGTTTCTTTTATGGGTTTCCAAAAGAAGGATTTTTCATTTCTTCTAGCTAAATAGTTTTCGAAATCAAGATTAACAGTTGGAATCTTCTTTGCTAATGTTGATCCAATAGAAACAAAATAATGATTAAGTTCATTAGCTATGCCCTCATCTGAAGACACAACTTTATTTGTTCCCTCATCGCAAATAAGTAACTGTTCAATCTTTGTTTTCTTATTTTTATCATTTCTACTGATTAACTCTTTGATAATTCCCCAGGTCTTCCTCATATTATTTCTATTTTCGCTAAAGGACTCGCTATAATACATTCTTTTAGCATTCTTTATAATAGTTACTAACATATTTCTATATTTCTTGTATTCATTTCCATACTCTTCATTAAAATTTGATGACCTATATTTTTTATACAGACTATGCTTCTTCCTGATAGATTTTACAATACCTGATGATATCCAAGGCTTTTTTGGTGTAGATCTTTTCTTTGAACTGCTGAATGTCACATTAGGTGCATGTTTATCACATGCATTTACAAACATATCATAAAAATTCTCATAAGCTACATTCACATTTTCATATCTATATATATGCTGCCAATTCAGTTTTGACAGATCTTCTTGAAATAGACAGACGTTGTACTTTCTATATGATCGAGTAACCTTCCTCACAAAAGAGCTCTTTTCTGAACCATTTTGACCTTTAAAAATCACAAAAATTGGAAAATGATCTGAAACATCAGTTTCAATAACGCCTGAATGAATGGCGTAATTATGAACATTAGTGTACGCATGATCAATGAGAGACGAAGTCAAATTTGTCATCCTGGTTGGCGACGAAATTATCTGTTGCATTCCTGTAGATTCTATTGCGCTCAAAAAATCAGATATCTTTGGCGTACCTGTTAGTGAAAGATCAATATTGTAATCACCTATTAAAACTACGTTTGCTCTACCAATATTTATATTTTCTAATACACCAAGTAAGCCATTTAGAAACTCATCAATGTTCGTATTTGGTTACCTATAAATCACACCTATCACAAAGTTATCAATATTATTCTTAGACACTTTTAACCACAAGCTTTCTGCATGAGCAACGTTAAAATCAAGTATTTCATAATTCACTTGTTTGTGAATGTATGCTCCTACTCCACCCCCTCTCTCATTCCCCTGGCGGCAGTTAACCTCCAAAACATAATCTGTTAATGGGAATGTGTCTACACTAGTAACATTCCAAACTTCTGAAAGGGCAATAATATCAAATTTGTGCTTTATAGAATGATCATACAGTAGGTGCAATTCATTAATGTTTTTATTTAATGATCTAATATTTACATGAGTGATACTAAATGAATTTTCAAATACATTTTGCAATGTACCGTCAAAGTCATTTGGACTAGTATTATATGAGGATACATCAAATGTATATTCTTCATCATTATTAATTATTAGTTTCCTCCTCTTACCGTACTCGCATCTGTCTCCACAGTAGCTTTCCAGGCTAGTGCAGTTAAACCCCTCATCTGTTTCCTCACAGGTTCCTCCATGTAGACAGGGGTTCGATAAACACGCTGAAATTTCACCAAACAATATGCAAGTAACAAGTCATTAAAGGGCCCATGACATCGAAATAAAAGTGTGTCCCTGTTGATCTGCAGTCCTGCATACATCTCATATTTTGATAATATGGAAACTTCTGAATTTTTTTCATAGATTTTTAAATATTTTTTTAAATATTTGTTTTTTCAAACTTGCTAAGCTCCACCCCAAAAACCTCCAGATCTCATTCCCCTTGTAACATCATCTGTCAGTCATCAATGAGCTAACTTGGGA
Organism: Strongylocentrotus droebachiensis; assembly: GCA_035222895.1. NCBI lineage: Eukaryota > Metazoa > Echinodermata > Echinoidea > Camarodonta > Strongylocentrotidae > Strongylocentrotus > Strongylocentrotus droebachiensis. Next base: position 111,356 of record JAVYIG010005970.1, on the reverse strand, counting down.
AAGTGGCATGTAACTTTGCCAAAGTTGACCACGTCTCATTTCCTTGTGTATGAATTATGATAAAAAAAACTATTTAAAAAAAAATTCGTTACCAGAATTCAAATGGACCTAGGTCTAGCTTATATCCTGAGGTGCAGTTGTACTTTCATTTGTTAGAGTATCTCTGAGTTTATCACCCTATGTTGCACATAAGTAAATTTTGAACAACTCAAAACTCAAATATACCTGAAATGGATGAGGTTACTGGCTTTTTCGGATGCACCATTGGATGCACCATTTTCCATTTGTACTATGGTTTAAACCTTCATATTTTCTTTATATTTTGAATGCTGTTATATCAATTTATATGTAATTTTGATATTGTTACATGTTATGAAATTCCATATTTTATCTTTGTATATATTGTCATGATTAAGGAAATAAATTTCAATTCAATAATTACCATCACAATTCTTACCCGGTATTGAACAGAACCACCTTTTTGATAACTCCTATGGAAAATCATATAAAACTGATATAGATGAAGTAATGAAGTGCTGTTGGAGTGACGTTGTACCAAACCTACGGCTCACCTGGTATCGAACAGCGGTACCATGTTGATAACTGCGAGGGTACATTAAATACACTTGGGATGCCTGAAGTAACGGCCTCCTTTAAGACTAATTGTATAACCTCCCCACTTTCCAACGTCTTCGATGGGCACTTAATCTTGATAAAACTGGGTTGCTCAGCGGCAAAAGCTGTAAAGTTTCAAATGAATAGGAGAATTGTAAAATGTTTCTGTGCATGCAATAATATGTACTTTTATACTTAGTTTGTGTATACAAAAAAAGCACCAGCCATATAATTCAGAATGAAACATTTGAAAAGGGTCAAGAAAAAAGGGCAAGAAACAGAAGTTAGTAAAGGCAGAACTGCTCTCTTAAAATAAATTGATATGAATTAGCTTAGACATGTTTTATCAATTTAGTTTTAATTGAAATGAATCAGGAAAGTCGATAATTATATTTTTTACTAGGATTGATTTTTTTTTTACAAGAAATGTATTTTGTTGTTTTCTTTTATGTTTCACTTCGTTACATTTCGTTACATTTCTACTTAATCAAGACAAAAACAATTTGCTTGAAATCAAACGCAGTTGTAATAGACCCGAGTATTCATTCCTCGTTGTGTTAGTATCTACATATATATATATAAACATTAAACATTCGGTTCCTACCTGTTCCCTGAAGTAGAATCCCGAGCAACGTGAACACCAACACAAACATGACGAAATTGGTCACCTATGAAAACGTGACATTTTATGAAAAATCTGCTTATCAGGAAAGAATTCTTTCAACTAAACAAATTCCCTTGTAAAATTTCTTTGGAAATGAAGGTTCTATACAAAAAACACTAAAGTTTGCTGTACATCTAAGCTCTTGTGGAGTTCAAAATGAGGGCTAAAATGGATAAAGCAAACATTCAACGAAAACCTTGTTATAGATGTGGTTATAAATGACTTTTCTTTGATAAAGCCTCCAACGTGTATACAAACGTACGTACCTGTCTTATTTCGAGCTACAAAGCGGACTCATCATCCAGTTATATATTCACGGACAAATATCCTTCTATTGCATCAAGAGTGTAAACCCCTCGATTTCAACAATTAGCGTCAGATGTTGAATCAAAGAAGTTTCAGGAAACCCCTCTTTTAAAAATAGCGCACCGCTGACTAAGAACACGTTGAACGGGTCAAAATGCCTGGTATGAACTGTCGATTAATTGCTGTGCAAAATATTTTTCCGATTCTGCAGAGATCTATCCGATTGTTCTGAAATGAGCCACTCTCGAGCGCGGGCGACGAGTGTTTACGTACGACGGCGTGTGTTGCGTGTGTGTGTGTGTGTGTGTGTGTGCGTGCGTGTGTGTGTGTGTGTGTGTGTGTGTGCGTGGGGGTGTGTGTGTGTGAATGTTTGTTTGAGACGCCTGCATAATCGGGGTTTTTTTTGCTTCTAAAAATATGAAATAAAAAGGTTATACCAAGCGGTTTTGTATATCTTGCTCCCACAGAAAATATTTATGTTCAAATTTATTAGCCTACCTTATTCCATTTACTTGAAAGCCATTTTTTTTATTGTGCATAAGTTTTCATGCTCCCTTAGAAATAAGAGCTCTGCTCTTTGAAACGCTCGTTTCATTTTCACCCATTAAGTACAAAACAAGGTTACCTTAATAGAACTTTAGGTCCTGAAAGAGCACTAAAAATGTCATAAATAATAATAATAGCAATAACCATGCTCTTTGAAGGCATTTGCGGTCTGAAACAAAAACTAGATCCCTTTAATTGAATTATTCCATTAACTTGAAAGCCATTTTTATTTTATTGTGCAAAAGTTCAGGGACACTCAGTCCCTTCACTCAGTAATCTTATAGTGCAGCGGCTTAGCAAGAAAATTGTGCACTTTTTGAGAAAAGCATGAAACTTCTAGCATAGTTAGCTATCACCATAAGATTTATTTTCAGATGTGGAGGGAAGTCAGATTTGACCTCTGATGACCCTGAGAGGTCAAATCCAAAATGGCCGCTAGTCCGGATGGTCTTGTACAAAGACGCTTAACTTTTGAACCAAATAGTCCAGAAAAACATTTAAGGTGTCATTTCCAACTAACTTGGGGATGCCAATTCATTTGGTAACACTTTTGAGATCGCCAGAACTCAGGGATTTGCAATAAGGTCAAGGTCAATGTCATATTCGGCCAAAAAAGTGATTTTTTTTTTTTTTTTTTTTTTTTTTTGTTGATTTAAAAAAAAAAACTTTGCCTCCATGTTGACACTTAACGAGTCATAATTAAAAAAAATAATACAAAGACCCATGTACCACCACTTTGACTATCCAGGGCCAAATTTCATAGAGCTGCTTATCGGCCGGTTCTGTGCTTACGTATGAGTTTCTACTAAGCACACGAAAATGCATTAACCCTTAATGAATTTTCTAACAATGCAAATCCATTGTAAACGCGCAAGGTGGACGCCTTGTTTTCTTGCTAACCTGCTTAAGCAAATTCTTCTGCTACAGTTAGCACGAAAATTTGCTTACCGGAAAGCAGCTTCATGAAATTGGGCCCAGAAGACCCAAAAAGCTATTCCAAATACGACCTAAAACCTGTTCATATCCACATGAATTTAGCAAGGTCCACAACTTAGGAATATCCTAACTGGGTAACGATCAACATCTAATAGTCTCCAAAACAAGAGCACAGTGCACTGCAGCTTTGACACACTTGCAACATCCAGTGCATCCTTTCTTGCAGCGACAGTGTATCAATTCATGGCACGATTTGTATACCTCCGGGAGAGTGGTCCAAAGAGGCTGCCATCCAGTTGTTTCGTTTGTCCGGCCCAAGTCAGATGGCTCTGGCATCTCTGGATTCTTGGCCAATGTCTAGTTCCAACAGTAAGTTGGCCTGGTAGCAAGTGCGCTTGATGTGCTGCCTGAGTGCTGCCTGGGTTGGAGGAAGGTTCTCCAGGTTTCTAGACTTCTGTACGAAGAGCTGTTTCCTGGCATCATTCACTACCACGCTCTCACTGGTTCGGTCGTACTTCAGCACCACAAATCGCTCTAGCAGTAATATTGGTCCTTCACTGACCTCACTAGACATGCACAGGAGTTCACTGAGGAAATCATTCACCTCTGGGAAAGACTTTGGGAAAGTTTCCCAGGCTTTTTTCCTCTGAATGCAGAAACAGTGTCACACCCGGTGAACAAATGAAAGAATGAGAGAGTCATACACTGTGTCGGACTCATGGTGGCAACCATTTTGTGAAAAGCTATGTACCGAAAGCTTGATCTGACACCAAAAGTGATCCACAGCTCATCGGGAGCTGTCTTGCTGAATGAAGCCACGGTCAGTACAACCGCATCAGTACCAACAGTACGTTTGGTTACCCTTTTCACCCTTTTTGCACAGCATCTGCCACATGCAGAAGTAGACGAGTGTCAGTCTCCTCGTGCGAGCATGGGACAAGGCCTGCCAAATGTGACTCAGCAGGAGAGCAGGGTATTCCAATTCTGTTGCATACAGTTCCTTGCTCTGTGGTAGAGGATGATGAACGGTTTAGCGTGGCAGGAAAGCAAACAATTCGGCTTTGTTCTCATTGACTCGAAGGAAGTCCTTCCAGTTTTTTGGCAGCATAGTAGAAGGAGCCACCCCTTTTCTAGTGCCCTTTCCCCTTTCCTGTCATGTTGAGGCATTCAGGCAGGCAGGTAAGCATTCACCATAGCCAAGGTCGATGCGGATGCTTTTCTCGAGTTGAACAAAGATGTATGGGGCAAACACTCTTTCAAAGGATTGAGCATTTGAACCACAGCTGCACCATCAAGAATTATTGCTCGGGCCACAGGTGCACTATTATTTTCGAGCCGATTCGATTCCAGGCAGCAGAGTAGAACTGTTTTAACTAGGGGGGGGGGGCTGCCCGGTTTTCATGGGAGAAGAAATTGTCCATATCTCCATTCCGTGTCTGACACGAAATGTACATCCTCGAAAAGAGCTGTGCCTTCTGTTTTGGCATAACCTTGGCCGGCTGCCGACTGAAAAGTGGCAACTTCTTCGTATGAAGTGTTTGTGTGACAGGTGTCGTACACTGCTATAGCCTTTCTGTCACAAACTTTGTGTACTGCTCCTCACCTAGGGTCTTAATCCTTCTCCCCGTTTCAGCCACTTGGGTGTCCATGATATGTCTCTTGTGCTAATGACTAGTAGGTCTTGACTTTGTTCTACAAATGGATTCCCCATACCTTTCAGTACTGTCACAAGTGCCTTAACATCCCTCAGGAATACTACCCGCACTCCAGGTTTATGGTCATGGTGATGTTGTTTAGTGTAAGCAGAACCGTTATGGCCTGTTCCTCTTTGTAGTGATCCTTTAAATTACTTAGAACCAAATAATACACAAATTTAAAGAACAACTTACCAGTAGTATTGAGCAGCAATGGAAAGGAGCAGTTTTCCTGACTTGGATTGAGGTGTTTGCCGTATACGGCCTAGCTGCCCACTGACCATGCTATGCATAGGGTCAGTTACAAGACAAATAATGGTTTGGTGCTATAATTAGTGAAAAAACTAACTGAAAGGGATTAAGGTGGGGGACTATGCAGGGGAACCATTCCGAAAGAAATTAAAGAACATAGGGGTGAACAAATCAAATAGCAAAAAAATGGGAAAACTTTTTGTAAATATTCAAAACTTGCTATTTTTTTGGCAATTTTGACCTTGACCTTGACCTACATGCAAAACCCTGAGTTCTGGCGATTTCAAAAGTGTTACCAAATGAATTGGCATCCTGAAGTTAGTTGGAAATGACACTAAACGTTTTTTCTGGACTATTTGGTTCAAAATTTAAGCGTCTTTGTACAGACCATCCGGACTGGCGGCCATTTTGGATTTGACCTCTTAGGGTCATCAGAGGTCAAATCAAACTGTGAAATGAACTAACTGAAAGGGATTAAGGTGGGGGACTGTGCAGGGTAACCATTTCTAAAGAAATTTGAGAACATAGGGGAGAACGAATGACAAATAAATGGGAAACTTTGTGTAACCATTCAAAACTTGCTATTTGTTAGTCAATTTTGACCTTGACCTTGACCTACATGCAAAACCCTGAGTTCTGGCGATCTCAAAAGTGTTACCAAATGAATTGGCATTCCCAATTTAGTTGGAAACGACACCTAAAATGTTTTTCTGGACTATTTGGTTCAAAAGTTAAGCGTGTTTGTACATTAGACCATGCAGACTGGCGGCCATTTTGAATTTGACCTCTCAGGGTCATCAGAGGTCAAATCTGACTTCCCTCCACATCTGAAAATGAATCTCATGGTCTGCAGGGAAACCACTCTTAAAGAAATTTGAGAACATAGAGGCGAACAAATGACAAATAAATGGGATTTGTTTTGTTGTAAACATTGAAAACTTGCTATTTTTAGTCAATTTTGACCTTGACCTTGACCTTAATGCAAAACCCTGAAATCTGGCGATCTCAAAAGTATTACCAAATGAATTGGCATCCCCAATTTAGTTGGAAACGACACCTAAAATGTTTTTCTGGACTATTTGGTTCAAAAGTTAAGCGTGTTTGTACATTAGACCATGCAGACTGGCGGCCATTTTGAATTTGACCTCTCAGGGTCATCAGAGGTCAAATCTGACTTCCCTCCACATCTGAAAATGAATCTTATGGTCTAAACTAACTATGCTAGAAGTTTCATGCTTTTCTCAAAAAGTGCACAATTCTCGTTATATTGGGAGCTTATCCGCTGTACTATTAATCATTAAGGTCAGGATGTGTCTCTTCAGCGTACGTATTTTCATGAGGAAACCCTTATTGTACACATAATAAGTGGATTTTATAGATTCGGATATTTTCGGAAATGTTGGCGAATCGTGGATCTCGCGACATTATCCGGGATTTATTGCGTCCGAGATTAAGGGCTATACGGTTAAAGTTGCAATCGGATTGAGGGTTATATGATTGAGTTAGGGTTAGATATCACTTTTGGTCTAGAGTTAAAGTTAGGAATTCGGGTAGTGTAGGGTAATCACTGTGAAACAATATTATCATCGGAACAGTTTTCCATAAAACAATATATCGGGCATAAGGTAAGGTTCATAAGGTTCATAAGGTTCATAAGGTTCATCTTTATTGTCCATTTAGCAATAGAAATTCATCGTGTTACATGGTATTGCGGTACACATATATTTAACATAATACACTCATACAAAAATGATTTTTTTTTTTGAGTTGACAGTAAACAAAAATAAACAATTAACAATCAAAACAAAGATATAGTCATGCATCGAAAATAATATACATGTATATCAATAGGTGGAATGACTATAGGATTTTACAAGTATCGATAATGTATTAAATTATTGCATAATGTTATTTCAAGGAGATAATGAGGTCTTCTTGTTTTAATCAATGAATTTAATATAAATTGAATTTAATGCTTGATAAAGTATTTCGTTTCGTGATCATAACCCTAACAAATTCATGTTCATTGTATAACAAACGGCTCTAGTACGGTTTCCGTACATATATTGCCTGTTCCCCAAAATCAAGATTTGAAATTATAGTTTTGTCTAAGTTAAGCCTATATCCCTAACTTGAGTAGTAACCCCATGCAGGAAGGATTATATATAAGGATATTTTTGGCAATGTATTGTTTAGGTTCGGAATATTATCTTGTCGTTTTTTAAAATGTAAGTTCTTGTTCAATCTGTTGTCTGGATCAGATCTACTACCCAATCGTGCTTACTGTGATAAATGGAACCGGTCTACCAGGTAGGTCTGCTGAATATCGATCGGTCTTCACCTCTACTGTTTTAATATAAGGAATCCTTTTATTAATAATCTTTCGAAATGAAGTGTAGAACTAAATTTTGCAAAAAGAAATTGCCGAAAATATCTTTAAATAAGCTGAAAGACCGAGTTATCATTTCATGTTCAGAGAAATAACACGTGACCCCCTTTCGCTAAATCTCAAAAAAATCATACACAAACGCAATGTCGAGATGATGTGACTTTAAATGACTCAAGATTTATCATTCAGGGTAGAAAATTTGAAGCATTTTTCCTGACTTGCGCTCCTTGGAATAACTCGTTATTGTTCAATTTCGAAGTACCAATAGCCCCTAACCCCTGTTGATCAGAATTGTATGCTTTATATTTTCAACCCCCCCCCCCCCCCCCCCTTTGTTAAATGATTGATATACATGTAAACAGTTCTAGGTAGTATAATTACCATTAATATCCACTTTGCACGTTTGAAATAAAAGTCATATTGCGGATGCAAGATTCTTTAAACAGGATACGTGGGCATATATTGTCTCTAAAGTAGCCAAGAAAAACTCGATATTCTAATCATTTCACCGTGCATTCGATTTAAAATTATTATCAAAACCCCCCAAAATGGGATATAGTTTGTTCTTCGCAAGTTCTTACTGCGGTACCCTTCTTTCTCTTTCCTTTTTTTTTAAATCTCTTTCTCTCTCTCTCTCTCTCTACACAGGTGTACATGCTCAGTCATGTCACGAAAGACCTGAGGATGCGTTAACAAGATTCTTTCGTCTCCGATGTCGAAGTTTTCTCAGCAATGATTTGATGATCGCGTCTGAACGCGACCGAGCACCCTTGATTCCAATAGGGTGGGGAATAAGAAACAGAAGACAGCACGAAATTTGCAGCGCTCTCGGTAAATACAGAAATAGATATGTCGGATAAATCAACAGATTTAGGTAGTATAATTACCATTAATATCCAATCAACAGATTTACCCATTCAAGAGCTGGATGTATTACAATCAATAATTTACTTAAAATGAAATATTGAATAGAGAGAAGTACTTCTTCCAGTGCCTGATCCAGGAGTCTCTGTCCGGGGATCAGGGCCGTAGCCAGAATTTGATCGACGTCCTGGGGAGGGGTCTAAAAAAGTTCAACAGTTCTTGGAAATTTTGGGGGGCACATGCAAACACGTGCATACATTCTGAAAAGACCAAATAAAGAGCTATGATCACATGTTACTTACTTTCTTCATAAAAACATACTCTAATCCAGGTTCCGTTGGGGCATAAAATGGCTGCCAGGGCACCATTAAGGGGAGTATTTCTTCTTTTGTGTTCAATGTAAATGTTATAATTTACTTTGCCCTCGATTTGCCAATGTCTTTCCTGACATTTCTCGACCCACTGCCTACATGGTTTCTGAAAGACTGCGTCGAAATATTTTTACCTGTCAAAAGCCAGATTGTGAATTCGTCCATTCATTTAATTCGTTAAAATATGTAAGATAATCAAAATGATGGTGAAATTCTCGATTCATTTAAAATGTTTCATTATATAGTTATATATAATTCATTCAATTTATTCAAGGTGAATAATACCTAAATAATATCTAAACAACCAAATATTTTGAGACTTCGATCGTTTGTGTCAGTCTCGGGTGTTGCATTACGTAATCCTGTCATAGCATATTGATAGGATTTTGAACACGGACACGACATAAAAAATACAACGATACCAACTTTTTTCACAAATATTCGTTGTCCGAATTTGCTAGAAATGAGGGAAGGGCACCATTTTCGGTTTAATAAAATTTGGAGTGGACTAAAAGATTATTATTTTAAAAAAATATAAAAAAAGTCATTCTACCCCACCTACTACAACGCCTATGTTGAAGTTGTTAGATACAAGGTTCAAATGGTGAAGGTAGGCCGTTTTGTAAGTTCTGTATCTTTGCCCCCGAATTGAGTTATTTTATGATTTACAAGAATCTACTTGAACCCTGAAGAATTACTCTCCCAAAAGGCATTGGAATAGGATATCCAATCAAATGGTAAAATGCCCAGAAAAAAAAAGATAGCGGGAATAAAAAAGGAAAGAAGACGCTGCGACACCTCCTACACCCTCCCCTAACCAATGCCAATGGTCCTGTTGGTTTTAATTTCATCCATCGAGCAAAGCCTGTTTAGCCGCCGCCCCCTCCCCCCCCCCCCACCCATTATGCCAATTCCCATGTTACGGTGGAATCGTTTATTGACCTGTTATTAGTAGGGTGATCACACTGCCTGTGCAAACAGTCTGCCCCGCGAACACACACACACAACAGCAGTCAGTTGGTAGAAATAGCATTTTTTGTTAATATATTTAAAAAAAAAAAAAAACAATATTTTTGAATTTTAATTTCACATATATTTTAAGCATACCTTTAACTACAATTCTGTGTAGTTTCATTGTTATAGACATGTGTAAAATATGTTAATTATTGAATTAGAATATTGTCTTTTCAGCCATGTATGACATGGCCCGCTGATCGACTATTGACTCGCGCTGCTATTCTGCGTGGTGAAAAAAATGCACCTCAATGTATAAAACTCCCCTACAAAAATGCAATATCCTCATGTGTTTCACTCATTAAATTAATTTGTTATTGACACTCAAGGTAGCCACAACTGTACTGGGATCATTAAAGTTTCTGCCACTCTGAAATTCAGTCCCTGTGGAATGTTATGGCCTGTTTAATGGTATCTCGGAAAATCGTCATAAATCCTCAAATCTGACATCTTTGAAAAAGGCAGATATACTGTGATGTAGCTGAAAGTCTACAAATTCTTATCATATGATCGTTTTTTTCTGAATTATTTGTGAAACACATGAGGAAATAGCTGTGACGGTGATCCAAGTACTTTCCATCGCCATATTGTGTTGGCATTGCAAAAATATTAGGAATTTAAGGTCAATATTTGGTGTGAATATGATCTATGAATATATGATTTTAAAAATGCCCCAAAAATGAACAGTTTGACTTTCCTAATTTTCATAATGAGTGCGCGAATATATAATTAGCTAAAATGACAAAATTTGCATATTTGATGAATATTCATGATTTTATTTTATTACAAATGAAATATATTTACATACCTGTCTGATATACATAGGTTTCACTGATGTATCATGTTCGGTTTTGATTTGATTACATATGCGCATATTAATTAGGCGGACTTAGTTATTTTCACAACTTTTTTATATCTGCAGATTCGCAAAAATTGCAAAAATGACTTATTTTGTTGGCTTCTGTTTTCAAAACGGTAATAGATATATGAATTTTCTTTTTTGTATTTTTCACCACAAAGATGATATTTTAGTGTCTGATAATTTAATTTATTATTTGTGTCCGAGAAAGTGATGAATTAAATTGTCAACTTTGTCGAATTATGCCATTTTTGACAATTTTACCATTTTTGGCAGGTTTTTCGGTAATTTTGCGATATCAAAAAAATGGTATAAAATCACAACGCATTGACCGATTTCAATTCTGTTTTTTGTTGTTGAAGCTTTCATAAAGCTTGATCATTTGCAACCATCAAATAACATGTGTTTGTTGTAATTATTTTTGGTGTGCTATACCTATATAAGCTTGAAAGGACTCAACTCCTCCCCCCCCCCTGTTTATAAATGTCTGGATACACCGATGTTTGTTTAATGCTTAAGCAAGAGTAAGCATTCATTTGATCTGTTTTTGTTTTGTTTTCCTAGATATAGGAGGACGTGCTCATCTCATTTGTCGGTGTAAGGTTGGATGTGTGGTAGCTTCGAAACGCAACCCATCGTATGGACTGAGTAGCAACAGAACGCTGTCAATCCTCGTCACGTACGAGCGGGGAGTCGTCAACGTGTTCGACGATCACGACCAAACCCCGTTCATGACATATACCGATCCGCACCCGCTCACTATTCGTCATGTTGCAATTTGTAGATTATCTATCGAGGGAAGATTTGTTATTCACATCTGTGATTCGCATTAAAGCGGGACTACACTACTTGCGCCCTCTATTTAGCCAACAATGCTTAAGCGGTACCTGTTGGTCCCCTATGATCCCCTTTTTTCTAATGTTATTCAAGAGCCGATTTGATGAGATAACCACCTACCAGTGACCTCGCAAGGACGTCTAATCCCTCCTGGCCAAACAAGTGCTGTTAGGCTTAACTCACATACAGTGAATCCGATCGCAAAGACTTACTAATTGATTTATTGAAATACATAATTGATTCATATATTTTGTAATTATGTAAGGTTAATAGTATTGTATTGTATCGTATTTGATCATATTGTATTGTAAATGTGTGTTTTTATGTTTGGGGTTGCTTGTTTACAAGTTTTTAACTTATTTTGGCAATCCCGGTATTTTTAATGATTTCATTTGTAATAATTTCATTTTTATTTTTATCTTTTGCCGAATAAATGTGAATTGAATTGAATTGATAGTATCGAAATCATGAATTTGTGGCTAATCATGGGTTTGTAAAACGAGGTATCCGCTTCCTGAAATCTCCGTAGGTCGCTGACAAAGATATGGCTGTCTGATCAAAACTGATATTTAATCATTTGTAATAAAAAGAGCATGAATAATTATGAGGTGGTCGACGATATGTTGCATATGCCTACCTAATCCATGACCTTTACTTGCCATCTTACGATTAAAAAAATTACAAGGAAACTACACAGGCTTTAGAAATTGAGAACAATTCAGCGAGAGTTTTACGATGAATGTATTTTTTTGAGATTGTGTTGAATATAATAAAAGAATTCTTTATTCAGCTGTTGGCTGTGATCGCTTTAGATATGTAATTATGATGTATATTTGTTTCCATATACATCGTCAGATGTTTGTATGATTTTAAAAAGTAAGCTCGTTAAAAAGTACATGTATACATGGAAAAGGGGGTCGTAATAAGCACAGCTTATATTGTTGTCCTTGTCATATTAGATACAATTAGATAAAAACGGAAGAAAGTATTAAGGTATCCAAAAGATGAAATAAACAGCACAAATATAATCATTATGATATTCTTCTTCTTCTTTGTTTGGTGCTATAATGGCAATAAGTCAATTTGTACTATTGTTGCCAATTTCGTCGTTTCTTTAACTTTCTCTCTTTCTCTTGATATCTCAGTAAATTACTTTTTTCTAATCTCATTTTAATATAATATTCAGTTATTTTCTACCTATTTTTATGTAATGAAATAGAATGATAATACGATCAAAATACTTTGGTATAGGCTAAATGATGACACGGAGAAATAGGCATTCATATTTTTTTCATTCTTTTAATGATTTTCTCATAGTAAAAATCCAATGACAAAGAAGACTGTATACATTTCAATTGCACTTCATGATAAAGAGTATCCTTTGTACTCCATTCCGCTATTATACATTCAAACATTAAAACAGGTACGCATGCGCACCCAAGCCCAATCGAGGCACTTAAAATTTGATGTTCATTGTAAGGCACATAGTATTTGCTCTCATTTTCGAAACATAACAAAGATTGGGCTTAAGAGGAATCAACCTTATAGCACCAAGTTAATTTAAAAAAAATACTAGTCATAAATACCACGTGTTTGTAAAATGCTTGTCTATATTTATGTTATCTTGGTTAAGAGAAATTCAACGTAAGTTCATGAAAAGATGCTCTCTACATGTTTACCTTAGTGAAAATATAACATCTTCGCGTAACGAGCGGGCCATCTCTAATTCGAATTCCTTTATTTACATTTCTTAAACTCAACAAAATAAAGAAAAAATATTCTGTTTTAGTCATGGTTATTCTACAAAATTAGACAGACTTCTAATAAAATACATATAACACTTTCTGTTCATAGTTAGGATCCATTGCACATCATAATAAAATATTTACATTTCTTTATTGCATGATATCTAAATATTTGGTCGATATTGTACATCAAAAAATAATAATAACCATATTCATCAATTGCATCATCATTGCTCATTTAATGATATTTAATCATAACAATTTACAAATCATTATTCTCATACCAGGAGAATCTGAGTAAAAAAACATTTGTACACATTCTTTCAAAAATGATCATCAAAATTGTGCGAAGGATAATAGTTATATTCAGATGATATATATATATTATTTATTCGTGATATCCCTCTCGTTTAATCTTTACTCTAAAAAAAAAAAAAAATTGAATTGAAAACCCAAAATATTTCCAGTTTTATCCAATTATTTGATACGAAGTAATTTTGTTTGTTCATCAGCATTTTGAAGCAATTACCTTTACCAAAGGACAAGTATTTTAATGTACTTGCATTTATTAATTATACAATAATCACAAGTTTGATATTGATCTAATGATAATTCCGTTGAAGAAGATCGGTAGTTTACCAAGTATTTCACTTTTTTTTAACACATCGCCATTATACTAATATCGGCTCAACACATATATAAGATAAGGAGAAGGTGACGGTAAAAAAAAAAGGATTCCAAATTTGATATAAAATTATAACTTTGACGTCGTTTGTAAATACAAGCAGCAAACGGGGAAGATAGAAGATTTGATGAGATACGTGTATTTGATGTAGCAATGACGTCTTTCCACAGCACCAAATGACACACAATTCCTTTTACTTCGTTCATTGGCATTTATTATCCACTGTCGTAGAGTTCATCTCGAATCACTGGTTACCATGGATACCGACAAGTTCAATTCTCAGTGGTGATAAAACAATCAGCCAACTTGTTCATAATGTCTCCTTGGTTTTACTTTCCGCGGACACCTCTAAGCGAGTCTGTAGGAGTTCAACTGCTTAACGTCCAATCAAACTTGAATCAAAGTGCTATGATGATATCTACTTGGCCGTTCACATCCATGCTGCTAAAATCTTCACAAACTTACGAACATAATGCAAGATTCCTTGACATGTACGTTGTTGATATCCTTCGCAAAATTTCAAATAGAGGTAAGCCCATTCTCGAGTTGTGGATGATGATGTCATTACTGACACTTTAGATTCCATTTGTGAGTCTTTAAACATTGACGCTTCGTTCTCTTCAGTCCCTGGCCAGGACATGAAAGCTCTCTGGTTACCTCCTTGGATTACAAAGTGCGCAGTATCTTTGCTATCTCGTATAATACAGAGTTTATTTGAATTCCGAGGTCGATCTACCTGAAGTTTTCGTAGATTTCACACGATGCGAGGTATTCTCGGACAACGTCATGGATGTACAGATATTGCTCCTAGAAAAAGAAGAAAGAAAAGTTCATCATTACAACTGTTCTTTTCCATCTATCTTTTGATTACATTTTATCGTATGATTTCACCGTTACCCTTGTAGGAAATAATTACTGTGAACTTAAACTGGTTGAAATTTAAGAAATGAAGGCTATCCTCTCCCTCATTTCTTTTATTTCACCACAGCATAAGTAACTTAAAATTAAACTTTCAAATATACCCATACATGTATTATTATTCATGTGAATTGCCTCTGGTATCTCCCCTGACAAGGAAGAAGCTTTATCTTCATTTATTAGTTATACTCATCTAAAGTACTTATAATTTAGAACAAGGATAGATTCCTAAATAGGTTCCACAAAAAATAGGCTATAGTCTGCAAGTATGGCTGCCGTCATGAAGAGTTATAAGCCCCAAATCGTCAGTTTTATTGGAAAAATGAAACACTCCTATCTAAAGGTGGAGCCTGTTCTTACCTCGCTGGGGACCATCCTTCCACTGCACTTCCTCAGCTTCTTGACCGCATGGAAGACATCAATGTTTCCTTCTGATTTCAGCTTTCCGATCGTTGACATGATAGCACAGAAGAGACCGCTCCGCGTTACACCGTCCCTGCAAATAACAAAAATCAACAATGAATATCAGTACAATTTTCTTTAAAGGTAAAACAAAATACTCGTGAAATGTCTAAACGAATCCTCATAGGAAATAATTATACACGTCTACAGTAACATTTTTTTGTTTTTTAATTTTAAAACAGACAAACAAACTGATAAGCGAACATCAATTATGACATGGATTCATATCCCACTGGTGCCACCATTAAACAAACGACATTGCAGTAAAAGAGTATGTTACATCATTATACATGCAATACATATAGTGGTAGGATCCTTGCTTATATCTATTCGCATTAAAACAAATAAAAAAAAACATCAATAAAGAACAAACAAACGAAAAGACAAACAACATGATACCAAGGACTCATATGCCACTGCTGCCACAGTAAACAAACGCCATTACAGAAACAAAGTAAACAAAGAGCATTGAATTTGTAATAAAAAGAGTTAAATGCAGTGTTCAGTGATATGACCACCGACAATATATGTTTGTCCCCAAGCAAATCAACTACTTAAATACACCCTAAAAAAAAATATATATATATATAGAACAACAAACTAATGAGCAAATAAACAACACAAATGGCATGGATTCATATCCTTCTGCTGCCACAAACGACACAACACGAACAAGGTATGTTGCATTCATAATGATCGAACCAATGCCTATAATTCCCCCTGCCCAAAGCTACAAACAAAAGCACTAAAAACATTAACGAATAAACAACACGTCGAATTCACATTAGGGTGAAGAGGATAAATACTTACATGCAGTGTACAGTGATAGGTCCATTACCCAGATCTCTCTGTCCGGCCTCGACTAGATCCAAGAGACAGAGAAGTGATGCCAGACTCTTGGGATACTTTTGCCTCTCTTTCCATCCCACGAAGCTGTACTGTCGGATCACTCGTGAACTCTCAGTAGCCTGAAAAAATTATTTATTTTTCATTTTAAGTTTACCTCGCTGAATTTAATAGTACAAACGTGATAAAGGAACTTTAAAAAACCTTTTATTCCGTCATACTATAGATTATAATTAAAAAGGTTCCTGGTTGTTATGCCAGATGCGCTTAGTATTTTATCTTATGCATTTAAACAGCCCCATATATTTGACTCGTATGGAGGGGATAGGATTGGTATAGCATTAAAATAACAATTTTTTTCTGATGATACAATTCACGCTCGTTCAATACATTATTTATTGAATATTATTTGACCAACAATCCTCCAATCAAATGACAATGATCTACTTAGATGTTATAGAAAACTGAAAGATAGTATTGAATAGTATATAGTATAGTAATGAATAGAATAACAAATAAATTGAATGTAATAGAATGAAACCAAATTGAATGTTTTTGAATGAAAATGGTGTAAAACTTACTACCGTGTTGGTATTGGACAGGAGGAATGTCCTTATGATGACGTCACCTTCCCTCTCCTCGGCTGATACGTCAATAACGAATGGACCAATCAGCGCCTCGTCCCCGGCAGGCCAGTACTGAGAACACGTCTAAGACAAAGAGAGTGTTTATGCATGATTAATACTCCTAACTATCAATAGCACATCAATGATGTTACAAAACATACAATCTTGATTACACATATAATTGTGAGTTGTATGCAGAATCAACAATCACCGTCCGTGTCAATATTTAGGACACGGGCCAACCCAGCACGAGGAACATCTTACTCAGCTCAGCTAGATCCAACAATTTTTTATTTTGATAAAATTAGATCTCATAGCACTTTAGTCACTGCATCAGTATAATACATGTAGTAATGATAATTATCACATTTTTAATGTTCTGGGATTTTGTCAACTGACGCGAACTTGAAACTGATCTTCGTCGCTTCATGGAATAGGTAAATGGATGTACGGTAGAGCTTTTTCTGAACAACGAGAGTTTTCATCTTTCTCAAAGTATATAGACAAAGTAATAATAATAAACAGGGTTTTGATTAAACAGAGTCCATCAGTCTTCGCTTACCTGATCGTTCCTGTTGATTTCATTTAGCATTACAATGACGTTAGAGTTGTAGTCATAGATCATCCTCCAGAAATCTTCGACCGTATGCTGGAGGGGCATCTGTGTTGCGATGTACATATCACGCCTATTGAACCCCTGTTAAATGAAAGAAAAGACATAACAAAATGAATTACAATGTTACATTTTATTCAGTGCTTCGAATCTGTTCTGCTATATTCTTATAATGTAATATTGAACTCGTGTTATTAAATCAAAAAGCTTAAAAAATTAAATTATAAGTTTACTTTTAATTCGTACAACATACCCATTTCATGAGAAAAAAAGATTTTTCAAATGATAAGTACTGTGGTAGGCATAAATTAGTAATTAATTTCTAAGTTGTTTCCTTTTAAATGTAAAAAACGTTCTATGTTTTTAGAAAACAAATAGAAAATCGATACTAGTCATTGTTAATAAAACATGACGATTAAAATATAATATGTGTTAACTTTTTATCATCCACTTTGAACTCTTTGGTTTCATTGCAATGACGAACCTTCGTCATTGCCTTGTTTTCGTTCACATTCTGCCCCATTAATATACTTTTCCTTATCCTCGTCCGGAAATCGCATTCGTTTTGCACACAGTGCTTGTGATTCCTAGTTAGGTGCTTTTCTCATGTCCTTTTCCTTTCAAATTTCGTAGGCATCATCTCTAGCATCTCATTCAGGTCACTACATTCTTCGATTTTCGAAATCACTCATGCATGACCGTCCAGGCGCCATTTTGTCCGTTTCTGGTCCATTTGAAGGCCTTCCTATCTTCCTTCCTATCTCCACTATCCTAGATCCTACAAATTTCTAACAAATTTCTCTAGATAGTCTGAGAGATGTTCTTTCATCTGCGACGTATAACTTGACCTTCAAAATGCCATCTTCGTACTCAAAATTCAATTCTGAAACCGACTCCGTCAAAAATCTTTAAAATTCTTGAGAAATGGACCCCTAAATAATCTAAAACTGCCATAACTTTCTCATATAATGTCCGTTTTGTATTAAAATCTTACAGTATGTTTGTCTCATAATTGCTGATAGCCATGCCCAATTTCACGCTCCAATGGCTTTGCAAAACATAAATAGCGCCCTCTAAAGTTCTGGAAATTGGCTTTCTCTCAGTGGCCGTATCTCCATTATGGCTTGGCAGACCCGTACCCTTTTTTGGATTTAGATACTTGAGGATATGCCCTTTCCAGCCATATACAAAATTATATACCCTATCACTGACCAACTGTGCGAAAATTGCCCTCCAAATTCGCCATTTTCAAGAAAATTCCGAAATAACTTCAACTTGCTCTAAAATGGCGATCTTTATACCTACGTCGTTGAAACTTGGCAGACACATGTATCCATATACGTGACAACTGTCTGCTAAGTTTAGTAAATTTTAATGACGTCAGCGCAAAGTTATCGCCAAAAATGATGAATTTGCTATGCATTACGTAATAGCGCCTTTAATGCGTGCAGTACATTGCGTGCAGATGACAATGGTGTCAAACTGACCGCAATGAAGTGCCCTTTCGAATGATACCAAGTATGGTATATGTTTACACAGAAAATTGTGAGTAAATCGCATTTGAACAAGGGTCACTATACGAATTCTGCCCGATTATAACACTTATCGGCCATGACGTCATTTTTTCAGACTACTTTTCGCCCCCTAAACATCCTTTTTTTTCCTTGAAAATTTACAATGACATTCCGAGATGCAATACGCAGGGCACCTCTTGGCCGGATTTTTGAAATTGGTCAAGGGGGCCATTTAAGACGCCATTTTGTCCTATACATCTATTTTACATCACGTGTTTCGATAGGATTATCATAGAAAAAAGAGAGTGGTTTACAATAACAACCATGAAATTCTCTTTCTAATGATACCAAATACGGCCCATAAAAAGACATAAAGAGAGAGAGAAAAAACAATTTAACCCCGGTCATAGTACAGATCCTGTAGTTTTTCCGCCCATGCATTACACGCATTGTCTATGGGACATATCGGGTTCACGCTTTTGGCTCCCAGAACGATCTTTATTGCAATGACGAACATATGCACCAAATCCCGCTAGTTTTTGCACGCAGTGCTTGCGAGCCCATTCTAGGTTCTTTCCCTATCCCAATTTCTTTCAAACTTCGTAGGCATAGTCACTACCATCCAATCAAGGTCACTGTTGAGGCCTTTCTTTCGCCCTACCTATCTCCAATATCAAAGAAGCTACAGACTTCGTACGAATTGCTCTGGATAGTCCGAGAGAAGCTCTTTCGTTTGACACGTAGAAACATGGCGTCATTGCACGCACATCGTTGTGACACGATTGCATTTCTAGTTTTCCAATAGCTTACTGTTCATTATTTTGCCTTTACGAGAATATACTGAAGCAAAAGAAAAACTCTTACATCTAAAAATGTTGCATTGACGTAGTTTGTTTGTCCTTCACTGCAACCTGTCATCAAGTATGGTCGGTACTTGTCAACTAAAAGAAAGAAAATGTAAAAGAAATTGATGCTTATTGATTCATATTGTTTTATATATTACATTAACAAAATTCAGGTCATCATACTTTTTGTGGATTCATTTATATGAATGCATGAATTTACATGTGATTAGAGCTAACAAACCTTTTTAAAGACATAGGCCCTACGAATATACAGTTATGATATTTGTGAAGCAATGATTTTACATTGTTATCACAATCAAGTGCATGCAAGGTAATACAACTGCTTGATGGCAAACAGTCATTTAGGAACATTAGCCCATCTAATTAAGTGTTGAGAACAATCACTGGCTATTCCGATCATAAAGATGAATGAAAATGCTGTTCTTGAAGCCTCAAAATTCAAATATTAACTCAAAGGAAATTGTTGAGGATTTCGGCGGATTCGCCATTCTTGGTAATTTAAAGGAAATTGAATAATTTAACTTGGTACTTACGAGGTATATTATCAGGATATCTGTTCTTATGATGATTCTCAGTGCTCTTGCCTGCCTGCATGCTCACATCACTGTAGAAGATCGACATAGCATCTAGGGCCTGTATCATTACCATGGTAACAACAGAGAAAGATGAAATCAGCAATAAGTCACATACTATAGACAACAAAGACCACATTCGAGGAGATCTTTCTCTGACATAACACACATGTATATTAGCAGAATATAACGATGACAAGATATCTTTCCAACTGCCAAAATAAAACTAAATCCAGATTTCATACGTCTTCTCAAAACTGGGAGAATTGAAGGGGACTTAACCTGTCTAGTTGCCGATGATATGGCTTGTTTCTTGTTATGGAAGTAGGTACATACTTATAGAGAAACTTACTTGAGAAACCGGGGAAACCTGTGCTTTAAATATGTAATATGAGATATGGGTCAATACGGATTCATGTCTCGTGAAAGGGCATTAGAGAGCTTCGACTTGGTATTGAACCCCGAACCCCAGGATACAGACCACTGCTACATTATTGCGCCATTACACGTCCTCCTACATTATTTGCTAGTACTGTTGTTGTGAATTGGACCACTAGTCTTAAGATATATAGTTTGTATACTCACACTTAGATGTTCCTCAAGGAAAGTTCTCTTGGTGTGTAGGTTGGTTTGCTCGAGTCTGGTGAAGTATTGTAC
The DNA here is from genome assembly GCA_035222895.1 of Strongylocentrotus droebachiensis. Taxonomy (NCBI): domain Eukaryota; kingdom Metazoa; phylum Echinodermata; class Echinoidea; order Camarodonta; family Strongylocentrotidae; genus Strongylocentrotus; species Strongylocentrotus droebachiensis. The sequence goes on along the minus strand of JAVYIG010005970.1, from coordinate 90,505 downwards.
AATGGTCTTGGTTGGCACGGCGGTGTAGCCGCAGAGCAGACATTCGAGAAGGGCCTCGTAGATAAACACATATTGCTCCTATATACAAAAAATAAACCGAAAGAAGTTATAACAAAAAATTGCTTGACGATAAAAGTAGCATACAATATTGGAGTTATCATTGAAATTCATACATTTCACTGAGACAAAAATTAATGATGACCAGGGCCCTATTTCACAAAACATGTCATCAGTGACAAATGACAGTTTCGTTATAAGCTAGTGAAATCCTTGCTTCTGATTGGTTATCAGCAGATTTGTCACTGATTTTTGTCATTTGTCATTGAAAAAGGCTTTGTGAAATGGATTCCAGTTTACATTAGCTAACAGTACATTCAAATGTTACTCAAACCTGAGAGCTTGTCTCTGTCCATAATCAGACCAATAATTGGGATGCGGATGAAAATAATTGCGGTAATGAAAACATTTTAATGGATTGCTTGAATAAGAGGGTTGCCATTAAAAAGCAGTCCAAAAATTATATTCACAACTTGCCTTTCAGCCAATCAGAATCATCTATCACTGATGTTTGATTTCTGGGAGCTGGTTTAATCCTAACATTTTACAAAAATAACCCAAACAGGAACGATTTATGCTTAATGGTTGGATAAGAGGTAACCAATATTAACCCATCGGATTCAATGCGTCCATGACCCGCATGCTTACAATAGGTGTGTGAGAACATGGACCTATCTGGTAGGTCCATGGTGAGAATGACATGTTACTTGTAATAGCTTGTGATTCAGAACGAGCTTGAAGGTAGGACTTACCGGTGTCTGGACCATCTTGACTCGCTTCGTTCTCATCCTATAGATGAAATCGAGTACATTGATCTGTTGCTCTCTGGCCGACATGTCCATCATGGAATCTATAGTGATGTAGGTACCTGTACGGCCAACACCAGCACTGCGAACAAAACAAGAAATGTGAAGTTTTTTATTTGATGATCTCACAATAGGAGTCTGGACAAGGGCAGACACGATGAATACAAATATATAATATACTTTAATTTTGAATTCTTCATTTCCGAAGTAATTGCTACATGTACGTCAACTGTGAAGAATTGTTGTTGTTGCAATAACAGCTAGAGATGACCAATAACCTTAATCGAAATTGAATGAAAAAGAAAATAGTTATTTTTTAACTCTTATCTAAAGTACTCCGATCCTCACAGCCACTGACAACTGGTATGGTTCGTACTCATGCTACTTTGTGCACCAAACACTAGACCAGCACTTATTGTAATAAACACACTATCAGTCTTTGCAGCTTGCACCAAATCCAAGTGGAGAATATACTGTTCAATATTTTGACACTTTTTTAATACTGTCCACAAGAGATCTGAGATGATTTGATAATGACCGCAATATAATCACGATGTACAGTAAATATTTGATAATGTGTAATAATTTGACTGTAGCACATTGTTATTCGTATATTTTTGTATCAGGCTCTATGAATTATTTCTACTATTGTTATGTATCTGTTTGTATTTTATTTATTTGTATCTAAAACCCATCCTAATGGTTTGATAGCAATAAATTAATACTAATAAAAACAGTGATTTCAGAATTAATGTTGTGATGCTTACCTGCAATGGACGATGGTAGGTCCGCTGGGCCTGGCCTCAAACTCTTTGACCTTGGTGATGAACTCCAGAAGGGGTGTGGCGCTGAGGGGTAGACCCATGTCAGGCCAGGACGTGTAGTGGAAGTGTTGTACCCTTCTCTCCTCTGGGTCCCATGCCTGCCATACAAGAGAACGGATTTATTCTTTAGGCCTCAACTTGTCTTGTTTTAGTGTTTGAACGTTGGTTAAGTGGGCCATATACTTCCTTTTGGAGCTAATTGTGAAGCGATATATAGCTGCAATTCTAACATATTGAATATTGCATTTTTCCTTGAGTATTCAAAAACACTTTTCGATTCCAAACGTATCATATTCATTAACAAACAAACTTTTCTAATATATTCATATTTTATTTTATTTCCGTCCTCTGCCAGAGATATTGCACTTTTTAAACAATTAAAGGTTTGTTTGATATTCAATGTTTATAAACATCAATTTTCTCTGTTATAACTTCAATACAATATGTTTTACGGACACTTCTTGCAAAGTTTGTTAAAGGTGAAAACACGTCGCATATACATTAAATTCAGCGTGAACGATGTAAACACCGACATTGCAGCAGTTTTTAAGATCCATTCTTAAATTCCACAGCTTTCTTATTGTGAAGGTAGCTGTAATTATAAAATATTGCAGCACTTTTTTAAAGATCCATTCTTAATTTCCCTACCTTTCTGATTGTCATGGTACGTTCAGTGTAGTTGAGATAATTCCTTTCGGCTACTACAGTCACTGTGAATTCACCATACGTCTCGAAGTCTTCAGGCCAATACGGGTCGCACTTTCTCTGTTATAACAAAAACAGTGGGAAACGGTGCAAAATATATTAATATCAATCAAGTACCATGCATTCTTTAAAGTATAGTGTCATTATCATAGGTACAGGTACTCAGGAGACATTGACTCTATAACAAATGGAAACAATACCAGTGATGTAACAATGTTTATTTTATCTCATCAAACGCAATGTTATACAAGCATGCCTCCTTCAAGTATTCTAAAAGTAATATATAAATAAACTGCAAGAGCATTTGATCTTTCTTTCTCTAAAGTGCTTCATATATGCCATGGTGTTCTAATCGCCCAGTTCTCTAAAAGTATTATGCTATACAATGCATCTTCCAGTAACTCTACCATCGTTTATCTTACCTTCTTATTTTCGACTAGTTTTGTAAGCATGACGATGACAGGAACTCTCTCTTGCCAAACCATTCTCCAGAAATCAAATACAGTCGTTGACAGAGGACCTACGAATAAATTAGAAACAGTTTTATGTTAGCCATGATGCACATGTTCGAGCTCGGTGGTAACAACGGTATGACCAATGTGACTAAGGCGTGGAATATATGGAAAAGCACCAAGCGCAGCCGAGTTGGGCCTCAAGCCATTCCAAAGTTACCGACTCACGAAGTTGACGAAGTCATGTTATTTGTTTTGTAAGTGTTATATAAATACAGAAGCATGATTTATTATGTATCGATAATTCGATAATTATTGACTGATCTGAAATCCAATAAGTAGAATAAAATCCAATACACGCACGGTACAATTCGAAATGTTCTCACCTTGCGTCGCGATATATGCCTTCGGTTTGAGATAACCCTGAAAATCAAAAGCAAAATCGAATGTTTATCTTTCAGTTAGTCAATGTCTTATTATAATTACTCTGCATTTTTACAAAGATCAATGAAAGTCTCGATCGTTCAACAGAGCTGTGACTTGTAAACATATCTCTATATCCACTTATATGATAAAATGACATCAATTATTGATTCTTACAGCTTAACGGATCTGTCTGGCCGAGATGTTTGACCCAGTAATAAGAGTGACTCAAACAATCTGGCTCAAACCACACCCATTATCACATAATCCGCGTCTGTGCATCAACAAACTTAAGCTTTGTATGTCAGACAAAATATGAATAGCTCGAGGGCTTAGCCCTTAACAAAATGATAATGAAAGTTTGGAATACACGTCTGCGCCAACCTTTTTCAATGTGTTTAAAAGCGAAAAAAGATATTGGTAACTGAGTAATTATTCCCTCGAATAATTAATAATATACCCATATCACGGCGCACTGTTCGGTTTGATCATGATATGATGCTTAGTCAGCTAATAAAAGCGGAAGTAGTTAAACCGTGCATAGGTCTTTCAACAAAATATAATAAAGATAGTCAAGAGTCAAGCAGACTTATTGATTTACTACCATCTCCTGTAAAATTAAAAAAAAGACGATAAAATGCATTTTCGTTTCTAAAGCATAACAACCGCACGATATGCGTTATTCTGGTTATGAGTGATATGGGTGATTTAATATCCCTAACAGTATCCCATTGGTTTCATGACACAGCAGTAAAACAAAATATAGAGTAAAAGCAGCCTATTTTAAAGGTAATTGATAGAACTCGTGTGATGTCGAAGATACTTCCTATGCCGTGCAAAATGTGAAAACTTACGCTGACAAATGAAGCATTGATGTAATCTTCGTGCGGTGCATCTGGATCTGTATCTAAAATAACTCGGGAATGATCATCTGGAAGAAAAAAAAACGGGTCAGAATAAGAGTTATTATTATGTACGCTAGACTAATAACTTGCTGGCACTAAACGGTTGAAACCACTGCAGCAACACAAATGGAGACAATACCGAATCTACACATAACACAGTTCTTTTTTTTGTTAAATTTAAAATGCAACACCGAGTTTTATAGATTTGAAATGTAGTACAGTTTGGCCATATGTATCTATTAGAATGTGGTGGCACATCTAAACTGCTTGAGAAGTCCACAAAGTGACCAAAATGTAGTTTAAATTTATGTTCGTATTTATATGTTAGTTTGTTGAGCTGTTCCCATAAAAGTTTTGCTGCATTCTCTTCCAATTGTTCGAGGAGTCAAATGAATCTAAAAACACATCAGGTAAAGTTGGAACTACAAATTTTGTGACTTTTGAGACTGCACTGGCTTGACTCCAAGCGAATGGCTATCCGTGAATCATCTCTGAACTATACAAGATCATTAGTCACGAATTAAATGGACAGTGCTAAACACGAGCTAAATCTCCATGGGCAGACAGAGAGGGGTTCAATTTTTTCCGGGCAAATCACTTTAATCACTAAAATTGGCAGCGATTTCACCCAAACATAAATTTGGACACGAAATGAAGCCGTTCCAAACACTTTGTGGTTCAGCACGTCAATTTCAATTAGTGGGGCTACATATTCAACATATGAAGTCTATAGATATTGAACGGGGCATATTTTGCACATATGTTTGTTGTTTTTCGGCAGGTGTTTTGGAAATAATTTTAAGCGGATATTGTATCATCGTTCAATCAAGTGACTTCACATTGGGTTTCGTATCCTAATTTAGTTTGTCAAACGTGTTCCTGTTCCATGTTTATGGATTAAAGTCTATACCTACCATTTGCTCTTCTTTCTATTATTTAAAATTTAGGCATTTAGGCATAAAGGATGATATTGTCCAAATAGCTGTCAGATATTGATGACATTTAAAATGATGAAAATGGCACCAATCAAACGAGTAGCAAATTTGTTAGCCCGATCACTCCATCCTGCTCTTAAGCGGGATAATCATTCATTCAATTTAAACATGTTGAACGCATCATAACATATATGAGCAATTTTAGTAGGATGGACAGAATCGCATAGTTCTGTTTTGCTTTATATTTAGCACACACAATACGAAGTATTTGTTAACATCGTAATGCAATTCATACGTCACATTTTGTTTTATTGTTTGATTTGTCATAATGCACCGATTATTATCCGTCTTATTTCATGGGTGCAAATTTGAAAACGAAAAGTAAGCTACCATGCTAGGCATGACAGGAATATACCCCATTTGCCTGACAGTAGTCTGAAACGACCTCTGGAACCCACGATGCAGTCAAATTGATCGACATGCGGACATCTAATTGTTAATTACTCCCTAATGATTTACAGAGTGAACTTACATGGAATGATGTTGATATATCTGTTCTTGGAAACATTTTCTTGTCTGGTAGCCACCTCCCATGTGTACATCTGACCGTCAGGGAGACGCTGTAAAAAATAAATAAACAAATAAAAATTGTTTTGTTGATTTGTTTTTGGAATTTGTAATTATACAATTGGTCACACTTCGCAGACCAATCTGTCATGACACTAATGTATTGTTGCTTTAAAAGTACATCATCACTCTGATACTTGACAATCAAACTACAGTCTCTTTTATTCACATTTCAACTTTGGTAGAAAACAAATCTCTATTTTTGACGTGTAGATGATTTCGGTTACTTTAGGACTACAAGTTTGCCGACTGATTCGAGGAAGTCTATTAATAGTCTTCCAAAACAGTTCATCTTCTGACTTGTTTTAACATTTACTGACCATGCTGACTGGGATTAACGATTGTAAAAATTAAAAAAACACGGATTGTAAACACTTCTCGGTAAAGACTGGATATCGATGAAGGAAAAAGAAACACTTTCTGTTTTTGTTAAAATGAAACTGAAGGGAATTACGTATGACCATGCTGACCGGCCTGTACGGCAACATGTATTGATAGTCCCGTTTTACTCTTTTCTTACAGTCTCCTCATTTCAACTTTACCCACCTCATAGTCAAGTTTGAAACACATCTCGCCATTTGCTGTCTTCTCTTTCACGTATCCCGACAACTCGACAATCTTGACCGCTGGTGGCGCCTGCCATCTTGCTCTCATGGCGCTGGGGTTTGCTGGTTTGGGCGCGGTTTTGGGTCGTTGTCTCATGGCGCCATTCCCTCGTTTTATACCGTGCCCGTTCTGACCGTTCTGTAAGGCGTTTACCGATACTCCTCTCGCTAAAGGAAGACAAACAGGTCAGATGACGGTTTATTAATTTACAAGTTGTTTGCAGGTGTGAAAGCATGGGGGTAATAGGTTATCAAATCTATACACTCATGACTTTGTGTTGATAACTTTTGCTTGCAAATGACAAAACATTTCCACACTCGGATAGATTTCTACAGCGATATTGTTTTCTTCATGCATACATAATGCTAATAAAAGAGGTCGAGGAACTATATATAGCTGTAGGGGAAAAGAGACGATACAACACTTTTTAGTCTGCCCTCTCCTCCCAGAACCGTGTACCATCAAAGATCGAATGGTTCGAGGCCAATCCAAGATCCTGCCTCCTATGCTGGACCTGCTTGTGTACTGACTTTTACCGTTTTGTTTTAAAAGAGGAAAACACTGATCTTTCTTATCATTTGCATAACGTCCCAGCCTACTTGGAAAGTCATCTAATATGAAAGAAACTTTGTAGAAAGGCGTTATGAATGTAGCGTGAGATTTGTAATAAGGTAAACGATACTCATAATTGCGTAACTCGTGAATAGTTACAAGGGAAGATTTACAGTTTTTGAGAACGGGACAATTTTATTGGTTAGGCTATACATTACACCTGTTACAGTGTTCACATTTCTATCTGTTTTTAAATATCATCGTGAAAACTTACGTTTTGCTTTGTATACACCTTGTCCCCGAGTGAGGGCGGGTAGGGTTGTGCTTGCTCCGTTAGACATGGATGCACCGTTCTCTACACCGCTTTCTGTAATGGAAAAATAAGAAACTAGTCAGATTTGTTCTGACTGTACAAATATCAACTTGATTTTTTTTTTCATGAGCTCGAAAAAAATTACCATGTTTTCAATGAAACAAACATAATTTCCTTTCGAAAAGAGTGCTTCAGGGTTGATAAGATATTTAGTTGAACAAGCATTAAAATGTTCTTTTATGCATGTTGCGAATACGGAGATGAATTTAATAGACAAATTATTTATAAAACAGTCTAGATCCAAACAATTTCTTGTATAGTTTGATGTAAATCATAAATCCGTATAGGTTCCTGGCATGTTGCACTGTTGAAACTGCTATCAAGTAGAAATATCGCATCATATTGTTGCTAGCATGATTTTAATACTTAAGTAGCCTATAATAAGACATGACATGACATGACATGACCTATACTGCCATAAGGTCGTTACAGATACAGGTGTGAAAATGCACTGCGTGTGTGTAGTTCTTACATACCTAGCGCAGATAGACCGATACCTTCCTTGGGACGAGTTGTGTGAAGTCGTTTCCTAAGAACAAGGTAGAAAAGTAACGCAAAGAGTTGACGTCAAATAAGAAAAAAGGTTTAATAATTGGATAGCATTATTACCAAAATTATATATCAAAGTACCGATGAAGGTCGCTGTATGTTGGCTCAGTCAGTAGAGCGCCCGCCTCACAATCGAACCCCGGCCGCATCATACCAAAAGACGTTAAAAGATGGGATTTGCTGCTACCTTGTTTGGCGTTCAATTCAACAATAAGGGATAAAGCAACGTCGATTTGGAGTGGACTTTAAAAGATTATTATTATTAGACCTGTTTATTGATGTATGTTAATTTATACATTTTATACAATATCAGCGTTGTTTACTCGAATGATGACGACATTTATTATCAGAGGTGTGTAAAGGAAGAGAAAAGGGGGACCACTCATAGAGATATGATTTATAACGAATCAAATTTAAAGTCGGCTAGGACTTGTATCATACAAAAAATAGTGTATGCTGGGTAATGAAATGGCAAAGAAAAAAGCTTTGCGGTAGATCGATCACAAATTCACCGGATTATACACATTCTCTTTTTTATGTTTAGTATATAAATTGTAATTATTGGTTTAAAAAAAAAAAGGACGCCTCATATTTATGATTATAAGCACAGAAAAGTGATTTAGAACGATCAAACCATTGTTGGGATAATACTTATGTAAGAATAATTTAGAATCACATGTGTTTAGTTTTATTGTTTTATTAATTTCTTCTGCCAACCACACAAAAGAATTCCCACAATCGTGTTTCTTAAAGAGGACAGAGTCAGAGATAAAGAGCAAAAAGGTTGAAGTATAGTGCATGGATATTACTACGCTTGAATATCTTTCAAAAACAGGGTGGAGTGTAAACAGATTCATTAGATTTTCTGCAAATGTTTTCCTGTATTTCAGTAGCAGTTCTTTTATCCCGAATTTCCTGTTTTCCATTTCGTCTGTGAAGTCGACGAAAGACACACTTTTTCTAACTCGATGAAATACCGCGTTTCCTGGCGACCTAATCTCAATGGGATTCAAATGTATGCGGCATATCTCGCAAGGGTGTAAGACATGGTCGGTAACCAGTCTTGAAGATGAGATCAAGATTGGTCTCAATTCTCAAACCCTTTATCTATATCAAATGCGTGTGTGAGCATCGATATTTAGGGTTCTATCACCACTACGTTGAGAATCAAGAGCGTTTAGTTAGGGATGTAACCAGCTTTAAAATCAATTTTCACCCATATCTTTATTTAATGGTAATGTCCGCCATGTAAATGGTTTTTGAAGGAACGAGGGGCACTAGCTTGAAAGAAAAATCATTAATTTTAATGCGCTTCCTGAACTATCATGATTATCTTTATTTACGATGATAGATTGCTCTTTCAGTGTCCAATCTCAATGCGCTTCAGATCATTGAATAGTTTCCTATCATATCAATCATTAGTAATATATGACCATCCTTCCATGACTAATAGATAGATAAACAGTATGCACCGGCTCATTACGATTTTCGGATTGCTCTCTCAAAATTTGTAGATTATTGACACATCACATTTCAGTTAATATCCCCCATTTCGTCTAAAATCATGCATTCATTAGTATAGATGTTTGTTTTTTTTTCTCCTACAGAAGTTTACACATTCTCTCTCAAATCCCTTTGTATAATAAACTCTTATTTTACCACTGTATTTTTAAGTTTTCCAGATAATATTAATAATCACATATTCAGTGTGATCTAAACATAAATATAATATAAATAAATGCATTTATTAATTTGAGGAAATATGGAAAAACCTGTATCACGAATGACGATATTGCTTTCGTATATGCTAGGAATGGATATGCGACAAGTCGACGACGAATAAACGTTAACAAAATACGTAACTGCCAAAAGAGAATTTGGTGAAGGTAGATACAAAGATAGGGGAAGAGAGAGAGAGAGAGAGAGAGAGAGAGAGAGAGAGGGGAAGAGAGAGAGAGAGAGGGGGGGAGAGAGAGGAATGGAAAGAGAGTAAGTGAGAGAGGGGATATAGAAAGAGAGGTGATGAAGACAGAGATAGAGACATGGAGAGATACACAAGGATAAAAAGGGGTCGTAGATATATAGGCATAAAAAACACCACAACGATTTCATGAATGACATGTACTTACCTTCTTCTGATCACGGCTACGATGAGGACTGCGACCATGACCACGAGTAGGATGACGCCCAGGGCAGCCTTTAACTCGTTCGGAAAGACGGTGGCATTCGACAACGATGTCGGGTTGGGCTTGGCTGCGATCAAGGCATAACAAGAAGAGAAATAGAAAGTAAGCTTTATAGAAACATGAACTCGAGGTGAGATGAAGTTTTACACTTTCTCCACCACTACGCTTTCAAGTGGTTATTTTGCGTTGTAATTTAAGTGAATCCATTTAACATGCGCTCTTCAAACTATTACATCCGTCGACTTCTGATGATCCTAAGAAACCCATTAATATTCTTATTAATAGTGATACAACAGATAGTATAATACTATTTGATAGTAATGTTAGTAAAAACTAATTCGATGCATACACACGCGACTGTACAATGGACTTCTTCCAAAGAACCTGATAAGCACTCACTTGAAACGAAAAGAAAATCACTACTGCCTTGTTTTGAATCTTTCAAAAAAGAGCTCTCTGTATCTCCGGTGATTATTCCAGATCGTGGTTATCACAACATTATTTTCTCTAGTCATAGTTTAGATTCATTTGCGTATTATATTGACGCCGCTAAAGAGAGTAATGCGTCACTGATATCTGATTTTTTGTTTTGTTAGCACTATGCTTTGAATACATCACGTACTTTTTGATGGAGGCTTCTGAGTTGGGATCAGACATTATTCTTATCCGGGATTTAGACTGACCTTCATGTTTTTGGATTTTTCTGGACCAGAGCCGTGTTCAGGATATTGTTATTGTGTTGATTTGAAACTCGATATTTGGCAGTTAGGACTGTGATCCACGTCAAAGGTTGATTGCAATATACCATTATGACCACATTGCTGAAGGCCCCCCCCCCCCCTCCCCCAGCTACGCTCGGTCAAAGAGGGGGGGTCATTTAGTCGGACAATGTGATTACGGGCCGGGGACATTTCACTAGACCGACAGCCCTCGAGACCGATGCAGATTTTGTGAGATGTGGGTCTCATGAACTCATGATCGAGCGCTATACTTCCTAAGCGTACTTGTGAAATTTGAATACTGTTAATGCAAGCTCACATCCGTCTGCTAAATAATGAGTAATTGTTCGGCGTGCTTATAATGTATCACACGATGCAGTATAAATTGTCACTTACAGTAGATTCTTTCGACACACTAGATTAATTGACATCACACAATACATTTACACGATAGGAAATGACAGGCCTCTCATGAATAAGGACAAAAATGCCTCCTTTTCCCGCCAAATATAGGGGCTAGCTGCCTAAAATGTGTTGTCTGGTGCTAGATTTTGTTCGCAGGAAGCTTTATAATTCAAATGTCATGTAGGAGCCAAAGCCGCCACTTCCCATTTTTGTAAAATCAAACAATGTGTTCGAAATCCCATTCGGTATCTAGGTTAAGGGCATTACAATGTATCCATTCAACCATTCGTCATAACACGGGTGTATGGCCAGCATTATTGGACTGAGTTGGAATGATGAATCAACCGCCATGTTGTATGAAAACCACAATGTGCCTGGTGATTAGTATCTACTCATCCCCCAGTTTCTCCAGCCCCCCCCCCCCCAGTTTCTCCAGCCCCCCCCCCCCAGTATTCACTGTTTGAGCTCCATAGGACCTACGGCTTTGCGTGGCTTATATTTTGTCTCTGCAGCTGCCAAGCTTATTTTTAAAAAAAACAAGAGCCGAATAATATCCGTAATGTTCCGCGGTTCGAGACCCGCCGCGGCACTAATGTCTATTGGCAAGACATTGATCTATATTTGCCACACTCAACCCCCGACTCAACCCAGGTGATGTAAATGGGTACCAGGCAGGAATTAATTCTTTGAAATGCTAGAGCGCCGTAAGGGCAGCGAGCTAAAGCCGGGGTAATAATTTCCAAGTTTGGAAGCGCTTAGTGATTCTAATATGCGCTATATAAAAACTGAGTTTTATTATTATTATTATTATTTCTCCAGGAATCATGAAGAACATAACCAAAACGATCCAATCGGATCATGCCAATATGGCCAATGTACACGATGTAAAATCATGCATCTTCAAGTTTTATAGAGATTTTTTATCCATTTAAACTTGTTTCAAAGTAAATAAAAATATATCGTGATCATTAACGACCAAAGTAATCCATTGAAACAAGAGTGTTTCTCATATCAATCTGTCATAAATGTAAAATACGAATTTTCACTTTTGATTTTATTGAATTTTTAAATATTGCTCTACATTCATAATAATTTTTAATTTAAACAACGAATATACTGACCTTTGACCTCGATGGGATGACTGCAACTTGACGCCATGTCCTAAATAACATACAAAAAGGAATTTGTTTATTTACCTCCCGAAACAAGTCAAGATATTCTTACCTAATGCCTCTCATATATGGAGGAAAATAAAATTGGACTCGATGTTTCTGGTGATTCATAATTTGTCAAGGAAGCAAAAATAATCATTTATCTGGACATCCGTTTAGTTATGAGTTTGTATGGACAATCATGACAATACCATTTAGTATCAGCTTAAAAGTCTACACTGATCAAAAAACATCATGGCACAAACTTTTTCTTTAAATGCAAGGTGAAAGAATTGGATGAATCTGTTATACAGTCTAAATCATGAGGTTCCTAATCTAATTTAATTGAATTGGTGAAGTAGTTAATGCAAGACAGAAATAACTGACCTTATTTCAATGTACTTTTCCTTATAAAAATAATTTAATCTATCGAACAATGGGACAATGGTCTTTTAAAAAAATAAACATGAATAACGGTAACATGAATACTAACCCTCATTGTCCTACTGACGCTGCACATGCTGATCCCGTAGGAGTTTCCGGGAGCGAGAGGGACATTGTGGTACCCCCCGTACGTCCTGTTATCCCCCACTGTGAAGACATTTGGGAGTTCCCCTTGACCGAACTCTGCAGCGATCCAGTGCGAGTTGGATTGGGTGTAATGACCGGGGTAGACCGGGCGCATGGACCAACCCTGGTAGTCTTGATAGTCGGCTGAGCGCTTGGCGACTTCATTCATGCGCTTTACTGTGACTCGGTAGGCACTGGAGGGTGGATAGGAGAGTGACGAGGTTAGAATGATTAATCTTACCTAAAATGATTACCTGAAAATAAATAAATCTTACCCCCAAAATATAGAAACCTGACAAAGTGAGAGACATTCATGAGAGTGAGAGTATAAGCTACTAAACGAATGCGATCTTCAGTAGATGTAAACTTTGCAAAGTACAAAGATATGTTTTTATGTAAAATGAGCTGCAGTTGGGGTTAAAGCTACATGAGAAAAGACTCGACACTCGGTAAACTCAAGTCTATGGGTCTGTGTGTAATTTGGGATTTTTACAGACGTTTATCGATCAGGTATGATTATTTACGTCTAGGGACAGACCTTTAAAGTCACCATCCAAAAGACGTGAATCAGTCTCGAACCGCTGAGTCAGTTTGTAGGCAAAGACAGAGAGCTGGCCATACCACGGACATTACCGCTAGACCGACTCTTATCTCCCTACTTACTTTCATCTCCCGTGTTTATTCAACTACATATAATTACACTTTCTTTCTCCATATTATATGAATTAGGTTAATATTCCAAATCTTTAAAGCTTCGACATCTCTCCTTGTCCGTAGATGACTCGATGTTATCAAGACTGATGAATTTATTATGCTTTTTAATAGCAATTTCACATGCAAATTTATTCCTAAAATATATTATGATTCACTAAAGCCACATGATCTTTTTTTCATATGAGATTGTTCGCAGTTAAAGTATTGGACAATATAAAAAAATCACAATATTGTTTATATTCATATTAAAACCTATTTATGCATGCATGGGGTACACTTTCAAGAAAGAAATGTCCTCTATTCCCATCCCATTACCCAACAGAGTGATACAGGAATTTCTTCGGATATTGATTGGCGTAACTATGATGAGACAAAAACCAGAAGAAGATATTCTCCCTTGGAACCCCCAAACCAATTATTGTTATCATCGACTCGTGACGAAACTCATCAACCTCCATTCTAACTCTCATCACGGCGCCGCCTCTCTTATCGGAAGATAAATGCATTTTCATTTCTTCATCATATCGACTCGGGTATTTCACGTATTGATGCAATCACTTTTAAATGGACGTTTTGTAAGGGTATCGTGCGCGATGTATATGATGTTACATAAAGTAACGTTCGGCATCCTCTGTAAAGTGTGTTATTCGTTTGCTTTGTTTGTTTATTTGAAGAAATGTGTCTTTCTTTATTGCTGCAACTCTAATGGCATATATTTCAAGAAGTGATTATATGATTGTACACTTCATCTCGTGTATTTGCATGGCAAACATTTTGTTGAAGAGAAGTGACACAGAAAACATTATAGTAATCACTACCTGAACATGCTTTTTAATAGGTTTGTAAATGATCTGATAATAAAGAAACTTTTTGGATATTAATACTTATCTACGATTCGTCGTTTAAAAAAACACACAATAATAATCGAAAATGACATTACACTTACATGTTTTGATTTTGTTTGTTTGTTTATTTGTTCGTTTTATATCACTTACATCACTTCAAATCAAATTATTAAGTATTATTTTGAGGTAAGCACCCACTTATTTCACATGAAGGTGTAACGCGCTGTCTTGTGCGTATAATGAATAACAAGTAATGGTCAATAGAAACTAGCTTTTATTACAAAATACTGACCATGCCAATATGGGAAGTCTAGAGCCGAGTAATCTAATCAGGCTTCCTTTATCCGCACATGAGGGGCCTCCTCCAATCAACAACATTCTGTAAACTAATTATTTCCGTAAGTTTCAACGCGGGGCCACTCCAAGGGGGCTATAGTCATCGAGATATCATCATACTCTTCATGTCATTTTCAGCCAATTTTTCTGGAAGTAATCAAAGCGTTGAGCGATAAGGAATGTACTTTGTTATAGGCACAGTGCCAGGAATAGGATTGTAACTAAATCTTTAACGGCTATACTTGTATTTCTCAAACTATATTTTTGGAACAGACATCCAAAGAAAAGGTCAATAGTTTTATTCTAGTTTTATATTTTTGAAATAATTAAATGATATTAACTTCGTTAACAAACAATCCTGCTTGTTTTATTTAAAAAAAAATTAAAGCCTCAATACTGAAACACACACACACAAAAAAAAAAAATTCTTATTGCAAAGAACATGCTTATCGTCCGAGTAATTTAATTTGATTTTCATTCGTTAATAACACCTTTACCAATAAAAAAGAGAGAAGTCAATTCATTATATTACTAAGTATATATTAAGAAAAAAAGGAAAACAATTAGTGGATGCTAATAAAAAGGAAAACAAAAATTCTGATACCAACAACATTCGGGAATTTGTCTTCATCATGACTTCCTTGTTCACATTATTTTCATCGATGTAAGAACAACCTTTATCAAACATCGTTTTCTATCCTAGCAAATTCTGTGGGGCGGTGTATTTTCAAGCTTGGATTGACCTCAGGTTACAGACTAATTAGAATTCATAATACTACCTTTAAAATGTAAATACGTGAATAATGGTAGTTAATCCTTTGTTTCGGAAGTACCGGGTGGATCCCCACGTCCCACCCTATCTTAGGGATTCCACACTTAACCTGCGTTCTTAATACCCCAGACGCACACACACCCACCATGTAAGTGTGTATCATTATAATAATGATAATAAATAAGATCTTCTCGGGGAGGAAATGATGTGTTAATTAGATAGGGTCAGCCTCTACGCCAGTGACAAAGTTTTCGAGAGCAGCTGTCGAAGAGACTACTCATAGTACTGGGCAAGTTGACCAGTCGAAGGCATGTGTTTGGGTGAGCTTGTATACGAAGTACCTCAGCTTAAAGTTGATTGGGCTTAGTATGCATAGGTCTAATGATAGAATGTTAAGAAACAGAAGGCGACTTATGTTACTAGTTGTAGTCGCAGTTTGATAATGTTTTAGTCAGAATAGTAGTTTGACAGCCCCCTTCTCTAAAACAGACTACGATATTTCCATCCTCGTGTATTCGATTCGTTGAATAATAAATTGACACTCTGTGAAGAAACAAGCCTATATGAAAACAATTTTTTATTGAAAGCCAGGATGCGAGATGGCAGTGGTGAACGGAGAAGTGATAACATTCGGGAAGATATTTTTGTTGTTTTAATACCTAGAAAAGCGTTTTATCCAGAGGAAACGAGACACGATCGCAAATACTTTCAGCAAACCAACATATTGGTAATTCACTATCTTAATGTATTGCCTACAAAAATGACATTTGGGTTTAATGTAATTTTTTTTAAAGCATCATTTTCGCATGTTTTAAAGGATGACGCGCAAGGATATCGAAATAGTCTTGTTTGTTTATTTTTAAGTGTTTGAGATCAGGTTACTACGAAAATACCAAACATTTGGCTTTGTTTCTTAACTTGGACACAAATTATTTTTGACGGCTATGGAACCAGCTTCCAAGAAAGAATAGCCACAGAACATTTGTTCAACACATGACGTTCCGTAAAAACCTTGCCCTTTTCCTGCATCAAGAAAAATGATGACATTTACCATGATTATTATTAGATTAACCCATTACGTCTTCATCAATTCGGGTTCTTATATGAATCTTTGTTTACTGTTGCCGTTGGGGATCGATGAGTTAATCATTTCTAGTGGGTGGACTAGTTTCATCGCCTTAGTGCTTGTGTTGTTGATAAAAAAAAACATCTATTTAAGGACCAACATTCATTGCACTTCCAGTCTTATAGCATTAGTCATAATCAGAAATGCTAAGACATAACGTCTGCAATACTACATCCTCTGTATACGACATTTTGGACACGGTATGGTGTCGTAGACCGACAAAGTTCTGAGAAGAAAAAAAAGTGACTGACACAAATGCGGTTATATGAGTTACCAAATTAGAGTAATGTTATGTCCAAAAGGATAATAGTTTGTCTTATTTTGATAACCTTATATCTAAATTATGTCTAGCTATAAAATTACAAATTTTGGTGCACCTCCAAATGAGGGCGCCCTCGTTTCGAATTTTTATCCTATTGTGAAGAGTGGTAATGTGGTAAACTCATGAACCTTGCATTTTAATGGAAAAGTGCTGATGACTCAGTCATACTCAAATACGAGATTTTCAAGTTTTATTGAATTTTTATCTTGGTAAAATAGAAGACAATCAGATTTGGAAAGCTCTTTAAATTAAATTCTCAAAAGGGTGACTCTGTTGATTATGCCTCTACTCGATGCATCTTCCGCGATCTAATGGTACTATAGAAAGTCAGAAAGCATGCTCAATACGCAATATTAGTTCAATAAACGCTGCCATCATCGTCAATTTAGATAAGACAACCCCCTTTCCTTATTAACCAAGCATCTTCCCTTAATTGATGGTTAGACAGTTGTACATTAATTTTCTACATTTCAAGGAAATTGGGGGATTGCACACATCCCAATAATTTCTTCCCGATATAGAAATCGGATAGAAGAGTTATTGCCTGGCTTATGCCCAAGCGGATCGCAATTGGTTTTGGGATTTCCGATTTATCCTCGGATTTCGGGAAAAATTATTAATTAAAACGCTAGCACTTGACCGTTGAATACAAATCAAAAGTACACTAACCCCTTAATTTACGACCAGAGTAGACGGTGGAAATGAAGTCAAATCCACTGAATTATTACCTAGGGTATTATACTTTTTAATCAAAATTATACCTTATCAAATATGGAGTGACAGTGGAAATGAGAATGGAGATGTGATAAAATCAAAATCAGGTTTCGAACTGCATTTTCGTTATTTCAATAAACCATCTCAATAAATTTCATGCGATTTTTAAAGCATTTCATCATCAGTTGCAAACCTTTTTTTCTAAATAAATACTCTTTCTTTTAATGTATACATTATAACATTCCTCTATTAAGACGACAGGGAAGGTATGTATATTGTGATTGCTAACCTAGACGAAAGTCATCGTAGTTATATTGTATTTGTCTAAAAAATGTTGCTTTTTGTAATCGGTGTTTCGTAATTTGAATTCGAATAAATATTTCAAGGATTTATCCTATAAGGAACATTTTAATTAGCAAACTAATTGACTGTGCAACCGAATCAAATCATTCAGTATCCATACAGACAAAGGGAAATCAAAATGAAGTAGAGGTGTGAGGCAAAGGAGGACAAACAGTAAAGTAAAACAACATCCCTGCCATCATCACCCGAATCACACAAAGCTCATGAAGTCATCAAATCGGCATCGTTAAACGTCAAAACAATATTATCTTTTCTAACCGATGAGAAAACGCGGGCTTATCCGTTCATTATGACACGTCCCAATACGGAAGGCAGGTTTCGACTGTTTCCCTGGGATGAGGCGGACGTTTGACAATAACATCGAGATTATCATATCCTTCGTGATCAATTAAAACTTACGACCAAATCGTGACTTGCTGTCAAAAAATATCTGGCTAGATCTGAAAAACAACTCGACCACAAAACTAAAAACAGGCTTCCGTCACGCTTGAGTGAAATGGTTATCAATTAATAAAAGGCGTTTAACATTCCACTGGGAATGTTATGGACGATGATACAAAAAACGTGGACTTTTTTCCTTTGAAAGACAAAGCATTTAGAACCAGAGATTCGATAGAAGGTAGCCTTCAGATAACTTGATTGGGTTTTTTGATTTATTTTGAGGAAAAAATTACTTCGATTTTAAAGCAGATGCTATCAAAAGGCAAAGAAAATGAAAACGGTTGACATAGGTTAAAAATTAAGAAGAAGGTTAAACAAAGGCTCCCATTCAAAAGTGAAATTAGGAATTGGATGAATTTGGCAACCCTTCAAGCGAGTGAATATGAAAGGAAATTGGTTTACTCTAAGCATTACTTCAAGATATAACAACTTTTCAATTTGTAAGACATGTGATTTGAGATAATGATATTAAAATGAAGGCTACCACAACGTTAGGACAAGCGTTAGAAATTGACAATCGTGACTTAAATAGCCGTAATCATGTATCCAATAATTATTCATAAACTTTTGATTTACCTCATGAACAGTTCAAAGACCTTCATAGGCCTATTAACTAAGCCCTGAGGCTGAATAAGATATTCATCAGTTAAGGATAATAGCAATTAAACCGAGGTTGACTTGATCTTTAATTGCCATAGGGAAGCAATAAAGGATTACCTGTGTGAGATTCGAAAGTGCATGTAAAATATAACGTATAGAGAAAACATTGGTGAAACAGGTGAGCCCGATAAAAAAAAATGGAAGGCCAACGTTAGACCCATTAGACTCCCTTTCCCGATATTTCTCACGTCTTGCTTGTATTTGATGATACGAGCCTGACAATTGAAAGACTGAAATGAAAATTTGCAAGGATCGTTAATTTTAGGTCAAATACGACAATAAGCAGGACTCGGGAGGCACATTTCTCTCTATCCGTCAAACAATATTAAACATAACGCAGCTGGATTTTCAAGAGTTTCTTGACAATAACAAAAGCATGATTTGTTTTTTTTTTGGAAATAGAAAAAACTGTGAATCCGCTATAGGGACAGGATATTTAATTACCTGAATTCGTTAATGAAGTATAAAGCAACCAACAGGTAAATAATGAAATGAAAATATAGATCTCTCTGCGTCGTCTAACATTTGTCATGAAATAACCTTGAAAACTAAGTTCTTGCAAGTTAGTTTTATGGTTTCCAAAATATATTTATCTGAACTCTCAAACGTTCGCAATCAAGATTGCTGCATGGGCCATGACGTCATGTGTGCTTGGGGGATTTTATTTTCCCTTTTTACTTTCCAAGTGAGCTAAACTGTTTTTGAAAACATCCTTGTCTCCTGAGTGATATCTGACAGACGAAATTAACAGGTGTACGATTCGCATGATTACAGGAAAGATGTCTTAGGGCGCGTTCATGCTTGATTTTGAAGGTAGAATGAGCGATCTGTAACGCTCATCGTAAACGCTCATCGTGATCGCAGTTCCACTGTGTAGCTGTTCATGCTTACTTCTCTGGCTAATCCAGGCAATTCTACTTGTGTGGCATTGTGTGACCTTCACTGTGCATGCTACGTAGACCCACTAGAGGTCAGTGCGTTGAACCCATTTAAACGCGTTTACAATTGTAAACGCATCTTTTTGTGAGTTTACGATCGGCGTTTGTGATCGCCGTTTTTCGGTGATTCTACAAAAGTGAGCATGAACGCAAGCGTGTTTTAAACTAAACAAGTAACAGATGCCTGATTCTGGCCGTCAAAATCAAGCATGAACGCGGCCTTATAGCGACATGTGTAATGTCCAGCGCAACAAGAGAAAAAGAATTGTCACATGACGTCAAACTAATTATCGGCTATGGTACAGCTTGTAGCTTTGAACTCGCATCCAGCGCGTTTTGAATATAAAAAATAATAAATCTATTGATAGCAACGTCTAGTTTTACAAATTAATCAAACAATTAATACTAAGGGTCAACGGAAAACTTAAAAGAGGAGAGACGAAAATTAAAAAGGGAAAAGAAAAAATTAAGAAAAATAAAAACAAGTATAAAGAAGGAAAATCGAAGGAGAAAGAACAGGAAAATATTTGTATCGGTACAAAAATAAAGGGGGAAAAGATATCAGAAATTCAAAGAAAAAAGGAAAATGAGAGAAAAGAGGTCGAAGAATAAGGACTTGAAGACAGGAAGAAAAAGAAAGATTAAATGGTTCAGGTCGAAATTACATTGTGCATGCAGAGTTCAGTTAGCGCAGAGAGAATTGCTATACAGGAAGGGCGCATTTAACAGCAATTTCTTGCTAGATAGTTCAAGACGGTGGAAATGAAAGATTTCATGAGTCAGACGGCCTGATACTGCCAGCGAAAACATAGTCTAGCATTAAGATCCCGCAAAATGCTTCACGACAGACACAACACTGGTTCCAAGATAGACAAAAAGCGAACAAGGGATTAGGTGAGATAATACAAGCTCAGGGTGTGTTGACATTCTGCTTTCGGTAGTATCCGAGGTTTTCTGAAGTCGCCTCCAATATTTAGAGGCTTTTGTACTATTTGGCGTATTTGGGGCGGTTTAATCTCACTGTCAGCCATGTTTTCCGCCGACATAATCTTTGTTTTCCGCTGGTATAATCTTGAAAATACACGGTGCATGATATGATAGCCTATAAGCAGTGCTCTCCGGTGAAACACTGCATTAAGACAAATTTACACCGTATAATATTTCATAGTCAATGAACCTTTGTAATTAGTGGCGTACCCAGGATAGGTTACAGCCAGCGAGCCCCCCCCCCCCCCCCTTAGCGGCTTGAAAGCCAAGAAAATATAATGCAACTGACAGTGTGCATACACGTTTGTTTGTCCCGAGTTTGAGTCCTTTCTAGGTACTTACATCATTGGGCAAGGTGTTTTACCTACGTTTACCCCCTCGACCCAGATGTCTTAATATTGTTATCTGACATTGCTGAGGTAATCATGTATGATAGCAAGGCCATCGTGAAGAGCATACAAAATTTCGAGATGCTGTGTTCAAATACATAAAACATAAAGAACAGAATGCAATAATAAAAATGACAAAAATGACTGACCTGACTACGGAATCTGTCAGTGGTTGTAGCTGTAGAGTAACCATGTTGTCCTCTGTAACAGTCGATGATGCTGAAGGAGCTCTGGGGCTGATTGGTGCTATATATGAAAACACAAGATGGGAAAGGTGTTGTTAAAGTGTTGTCCAAACTGGATTTGAAGAATCTTTTTTGCTAATTTGCTAAAAACATTATGACGGCAATCTAGTACAGAAATTATATCTTGAGTGTTAACGAATGATATGAAATACATATTTTGTTGAAACGATAATTTTATCCAATATACAATGGTTTATTATATACCACACTGTTTATAGTAATAAGCATTAGCTCGTTTGTCAAGCGTTTTATATACGGACTTTTATTTGTGCTCAAATTTCTTTGTTCTCTTTTCCGATAAATATTATTGTATCATTTGTAAAGGTGTTTTTATGTTTGTATTGTTTTATAATGAACTGAATTAGCAGTAAAGGAATGACAAAAATAGAACGCCATATGTACGACCAATATTTTACTCAGGCTTTAACAAATCCCTGCAAACTAAAAACCATGTTTCAGTATGTTTGAAAGAGTTAAAGAGTTAGTTTAACTACTGCAACATAACTAGTGTATGTCAGAAGGCACATTCCATATGTTAGATTTGTATCGTCACCTATTCATTTCCTGAATTTCTGTGGGTTTGTCCAACGTTATTCAAGAATAGGTGGCTAGTGCCAAATTATGTACTGCACATGGGGAAAGGAAACTTGGCAAATGACTTAATTGAATTTAGCCGGACAATGATTTAGGTGACCATTCTGGCTGTCTGATAAATTAATTCAAGTCAAATCTAAAAACAGTTTAACACTTCCTTCCGAGGACGAACTTAGGATGCACTCAATACATACTTGTTACAGCTGGTCTACGTTACGAAAATGTGATAAAATGGAGCTCATTTCATTATCTTTGGTGACTTTAACATGCCAGCTATCTTCTGGCCAATTTCTTAAATTAGATATGTTGTTGTTGTGGGTGTTGTAAGTTGTTTTCAGACAATTTTGTAAAATCAATTTCATGTAAAAGAATTAATACACACCGTGTTTACTATGCATTTGTCAAGTGGTTTACAATCTGTTTACTTATCTACCACATGCATTGTCAAGAAGCGAACCCTATATAGTTAATGGTAGTGGCATTCTATGCTCAAACGATGATAACGTAAAGAAACAAAAGAAAACAGAAATTAAATTGTATCAAAAGCTGATCAATTCGCATGAACTGTTTTGTTAGTATTTTTGCTTTGTAGTCAAAATTGATTCTATACATAAGGTATCGACATACTCTAGTAATCATTTACAATAATTAGGCAAGCATTGCTTTGTGAGTTTATTCTCTTACCTGGGACCTTAGTAAACTCAGTGATGACGATGACGGTGCCGTCTCCGACACGGTTGTTGGCTGAAATTCGAAAGATGTATTCAGTGGCAGGATCGAGCTCGGATACGAGAATATGAGAAGACCTCGTGTTATGTATGTTCATTACAGGCCGTTTGGTGGAAAGGTTGCCATCTTTGGGCTCGTTCTTCACAACCGGTACGTAAGAAATCTGTGGACATTCAACAAGACGAACATTTACATGTTAAAGCCTGTCTGCACTAGTTTGGCCAGGAGGGATTAGACCTCCCTGTTTGATCACCGACAGGTGGTTATCTCATCAATCAATCAATCAATCAAATTAACATAAGAAAAAGGGGATCATGGGGACCAACGGGTACCGCTTAGGCATAGTTTGCTACATAGAGGGCGCAAGTAGCTACAAGTAGTGCAGTCCGGCTTTAAAATATCTCAATACGTCACACTAAAACAAAACCTAATGGCGTAAGCATGTCACCCACAAAACCACAGTTTTCGGACGAATTTCGTTATGCCTTCATGTCGTCTTAACGAATCCTGATCGAAATGGTCATGAGGATTACCTCATGATGAGGATTACCTCATGGTAAACCTTTGCTGCATTGCATCATGGACCTACTATGATTGCATTCACCTTCTGCACCTTATACGCGTTATCGTATTTCAATGTTCAGAGTGCTTGTTGATTCTTCTAGTCGTCAAACTTTTTAAAGATAGATTTTGGAGGCAACATTTATTGATAAATTAGGGCCTATATGTTGAATTCAAAAACAAAAGGAGATTTTATATATCTATCAAACGGAGAGATATTCGTACTGGCACAGTGAACATAAAGTGTTGGAACATACACATGTAAGAACAATCCTGTAGCCTTTGAGTTCTGCAGAATGTTGCACTCATTTTGTCCACGTGGTAACTCGCATGACCCGATGAATGTGTTGTTGGCGCCTAATTAGATCAAAGGAACTCGTCGATAATCAGACGATTTCCTAGACGTCTCATGTCCTCTGGTCTGACTATGTTGAATGTTATTGTCAATATTCAACCTTATCAAGGAGCATGTCTGTAGAGGGTATGGGCGTATGTACGAGAAATGAACTGTGTTCATAGGTTTCGTCGACCTTTGAAAGACACAGTACAGTCTACAGCAGGTTGTTGTCTGTTTTTAATCTGTCACACCGGCGACCAAAGCCAACCATAATCAACATGTTAGTGATTTTCACTTTTTACCTGATAGTTCTATGTTGTCTACCTTTAATTCTGTTTTATATCCCTCTTGCTTCTTCTTTCCCCACTCTATCTGAAGCATGAAAGGTGCACTGTGTTGTAACGTTTTTCTATCTTGTTGTTTTGATAAATGTGTTTAAAAGATGCACAAAATTACAGGTGTTTGTGCCGTTTTTAAAAAAAGGGAAAGAGAGAAGCTCTGTAGATCAATTTATGAAGCAATTCAGATGTCATGAACATTAATGTATTGCTGTATAAGCTGTACAGAGGGCATTAACTTCGCACATACTACAGCCTGTGTACACAATAGCAAGAAAAAATTTTGGATTTTGTAACAAAATCTCGATTTGTATGAGTGTGCACATTCCGTATGACATCATAGCCATGACCATCTGGGAGTTGGAAGTTGAATTTTCAAATAATTCCTTTACATTTTTATATGACGCCAAAGTCGGATGCCAGGCCAATATGTGCACAACATGTTTACAACTAATTCTAGGTGAATATTGCTGTTGCGATAAGATCTCAGCAAATTTGCCAGGATAGGGTAGGTTGCTAGTTTTACATCGATGTTTTGGGAGTACACCCACCTGTTATATACATCCGAGCTATTTATAATAATACCCTATAAACTAGAAGCCACAAGAAAGCTGAGGAAATTAAATGTAATGAAGTGTATCGGTGGTTTGTTTTAAGGTTCCTATATGTTAAGGGTTCATGATCGCTCGACTAAGGAACCTTGAGTTTTGTTTTGGTTTGGTAATCTTGAGAAGATCTGAGCACACTGTGCCAATCTCCGCTCACTGTGACGTCCTCAAGCTGTAGTTGGTGTATCTTCTTTACATGCTTTCAATTACCCGGATCTCACGTCGCTTGTTTTTCCACAGAATCTAAGTTTAGACCAGGCAGAGAACCCATTTTTCATTTTTCTTTAAATAACTAAGGATGGAGCCAAGGTATAGGGCTATCGGAGGATGTGATCGCAAGATTGGGATCATCTGCGATCATAAATCGCCATATTTGGTGGCATTGATTCAACGCTGGAGCACGTGACTGAGCTATACATACTACATGTGAGGTATCGCAACCGAAATGGCCTACACTGCCGTCCGGTAATGCCCTTGATTTCAAAGTTTTGCGACTTTTCTTCATGCCACACAAAAATGCGCCCTTTTCCTTCGTTGTCATGGATACCGTCCAACATTTCGCAGAAATCCAGTGAACAGAACTGAAAGCACATGTCTTAGCCGATAAAGCCATGCCTCGATTGTCGTTTCGAGGTGTAGTAGCGAAATTAAGATATTGTTATCTAACATGGCATCAATGTTTGGCTCGCTTTTTGGAACATAGCCAACTATTTTTAGTGAGTGCTGGAAGACTGCATTACGCATAAACCTCCAGGATAATGGATTATATTAATTGATTATCAGCATCATCTCTAAAGTTGTGCATTCGATATTGGTCGATATTTGAAAATTTGATACGTAATAATTTGGATCTCAGTCAAGAATACACATTTCTTTAAAGATATAAGTTCTTTTCATTATCGTGTGATTATGATTCGCTAAATAAACTATAATTATCGATGGAAACAAGAGAACAACCGGTTATATTCTCCTATTTAATCTATAGTAATTATCATTTCATCTTACTTTAAGCTATCATTATAATGAAACTGTATGCCGAATCTGGACCCTGAAACCTGAATATGTTTCAAATAATGAAATCGTTTAATCGTTTGACCTCAATCTAGTCTAATTTAGTTTAAGGCGTGGCTTAATTTGGCCTTAATCAGAGATAATTATGCACTGATGTTAGCATTGTTCATTGGATTTTGACATTTCAACAAGAGTACTTTAACTGCATATACTTGAATGCATGGTATCAATTGTATTAGGTACCCCAGTGGATGATAGGAGCGATATGAATATAGTGACGCTGTAATGCTATGGTCACATTACCCAAAAGTAGCCTGCTCGGCGGCCGAGCGGCGAGTTTTTAACCAATTCTGCCCGGGGGCTGCCCGGCCACCGAGCGGCGGCCGCCCAGGCACCACTCGTTTTTAGGGCATCGCTCGGTCGCCGCTGAAGTTTTAGCGCGGAGTTAAAATTTGGGCGGCGCCTGCTCACTTTTCACTCGCCGCCCAAAATACGCTCGGTGCCTGGCCGGTCGCCGCCCGACACCGACCTAATTGCTGGGCGATACCTAAATTCCAGCAGCGACCGAGCAGGCTACTGATCGGTCGGTCGCTGCTCAGATCTGTGACCATAGCTTAAGGGAGATGAAATATGTACCAATGAGCCTCTTTTTAGCCTCTCTCTCTCTCTCTCTCTCTCGCTTTGTATGTGTGTGTATATTGTGTGCGCGTGTGTGCGTGTTCAGATGATTTTTTTTAATGAGATTAGCGCCTTTTTGGTGTACGCGATCTTACTGTCTCTCCCTCTCTCTCTCCCCTCCTCTCTCTCCTCTCTCTCTTTCTCTCTCTCTCTCTCTCTCTTGCCCTCCTCCCCCTCTCTCACAGACTCTTTAGATGTTAATCATGCGTTACCGATATGAATATTTCATCTCATGTAATCAGTATTAACAATGGGAACATGATCTGTGACGATAATCTAGTGCCTCATCGAATGAATCATACACAGTCGTTGACATTTAATGTAAAACCGCTTATTTCCTACTAATGTTAATTGGTAATAGAATTCCCGATTTAAAAAATAAAAGAAATAAAAGAAAGAGGATAAACACAATGTTTCATGTTTTCAGACTTTGGGACCCAATAATTGAGGTACCTTATGGCGAATAGTAATCCAGAAATCTATTTATACTATTTCCATAACGGTAATAGTCCAGTAATCCTGATTATTTCTAACCCTGTAAGGGGCCATTATAACATTTTTATTCCATTAACAGATAGCGTCGTTTTGTGATTTAACAAGAAATTATAACTTTGTTTCACCCTCGAATCCCTGAATTTGAATAATGACTTTTATTTAAATTTCATTATTATAGCAGAGATATAATTATACAGATCAATTTATTTTTGGTACCAATTACCACAAAAATAACGAAATATTACAATTCACTTCACACTGATTTTTGCGAGAGAGCATAATATATTTACTATAGCTATACGTTAGTAACTAACATAATTTGTAATGTAAATCTTCGTATTGTTACACAATAGTGAGATCTATCATTATAGCAAACACTGACTGATTGATTGATTGATTGACATCATGTATTATTACTTATGCAGTGTATTGGTACATGCATTTTATCAACGTATTAATGTCAGGTTGTACACGATTCCTTATCGTAAAAACTAGTTCACGGGAACGAATCATGAAAAATAATTTAAACGATTATGATCATGATGACGGGTAGAGTAACACCTAGAGCATAGATTCCATTAAAGATTTAATTCGCACCTTAATGACAGCCAAACAAAAGAAAATGGCACATTTTCCACCATTTACCCGGAGGGGGGCTATTAGATGTGACGAGGCGAGAAAGACTGGGTCACAAGAACAATGGGACCGGGGAACAGGGTGCGACGCCATTATGAAAAATGGGGTTAATACCCCTTTATTGAGCCCCACGGTTTGCGATTCATGTGACTAGTGAAAGTGATACGGCCCGGAGAAAGAGGCGTAATATGATCCATGCTCACAGGGGGACGTGGGGATTTTCTAGAGCCTACGTGATGGGTTAAAAGGTGGAGAACATGCTCACAGAGGGACGTGGGGATTTTCTAGAGCCTACGTGATGGGTTAAAAGGTGGAGAACATGAGACCGCTATTTTCCACAGCAGTGGTGAAGTGGATAGTCTTTACCAATGGCCAGAGGATAGTGGTAGGTAATGTCGTACACTGTATGTTAGAACAATGACGAACAATGGGAATCAGTGACGTCAAATATGATGGTTTGATGAAGTGATTCATATGAAATGTGGCCTGTGGAACTCTAGGCAGCTGCTTTTTGGAGTAGATGACGCTAATTGCTATCCTTTCCCGAACTAAACCATCCCATTAGCTAACCCTTAATCCATTTTCAACACCAAACTTCCTCAAACAGACAAACTTGGAATTCAATCAGATGAATGAAAGGAAGCTATTGTGGATTCAAGAAACAAATATCAAGAGATTGCACTTACAGTGTACAAGAATCTCGATAAAGAGCAAAGGAAGATGGTCTTAACATTAATTATTATAACATTAATTATTTTAAATAAATGAATACTTCGGTCTACATGTGCATGATTATTTGGAAAAATGCAAACGTCCACTGCAACAAATTGCCTGTACAAATTTATTTCAATGTTATATAGAGACCAACAAATGCATTCTATCTCATCTTATCTGATCTTATCTTATCTATTGGAACTTTTATTCAAACTTGTGTATCTGAGCAAGTTGAACCGCTATGTAAAATAAACGTGTTCTAGATAAGTGGTATAAGGTAACATACCCTGCCCCTATCTCTTACCCCTGTATGACACCCCTCCACCAGGTTGGTGACACAGATAGGGTCTATGATCAATGATGATACCCCCATCCATGCAAACAATGAATCATCAAGGAGGGTATTAACCCAGTGTGTCATGTGCTTAAGGCAATCTCCATCACGCACAAAACCATCCATTGTCAGAACCGATGGGGTAGGATCTTTTCTGATGGGGGCATGAGTGTACCCCTACCTTGGACACCTTCTAAATAAAGAGACTCTTGATCCCAAACAGGTTGCGGAGGGAGGATCATATTCGAATGAAACCTAGAACAGTGGTTGTGACCAATCAAGGGTAAAGAGATAAAAGTAGAATGAAACCTAATTGGTTGTTTTGGATACGTGTATGTAAAGAAGCGGTGTTCCTGCACACGTGCCAATTCCATTAAGGCCAATATATTATATTGAGATATTAACACGATTCAAGGATTATGGCTGCGGGAAAGTTTCGTCGTTTTCCCTTCTTTTATTGTTGGATGTGTAT
Organism: Strongylocentrotus droebachiensis; assembly: GCA_035222895.1. Taxonomy (NCBI): domain Eukaryota; kingdom Metazoa; phylum Echinodermata; class Echinoidea; order Camarodonta; family Strongylocentrotidae; genus Strongylocentrotus; species Strongylocentrotus droebachiensis. The sequence goes on along the minus strand of JAVYIG010005970.1, from coordinate 61,301 downwards.
TCTCCTTGATGGTTTTCAAGAGAAACAGGATACCTAGTGTAATTGCTTTCCACTTTTCTGACGTCATGCACGTCATGTTCAGGGGAGATCCTGTTGCCGTCCTCCCCATGTTGTCTAAATTTGGAACATTATCCATGAGAACATAAACCACAATACTTTCACAAACAACAAGTACAATTTCTCCTATAATAATAAAAATTTCGTCTTACTTTGTTTAATATTTGCAGATCAAAGGACTCAACCGTGTAATTAGTATACACGTGACGACATCATGATCGGATTATATAATATGTCACTGTGACGCTTGCACATTTCAAAGAGTGATGAATAATACTATTGAAACCGCAATAGGTTGATTTATACAGTCATTTCCATCAGGTTTGTTTAATACTTATCTAATTATCAGCGATCATAAGCTTCTTTACTGAAGCTAGACGAACAATATTGAACTTACCGTATAGCCGAGTAATTCACCGTTGAGACTCTTTGGGGTCTCCCACCGTAACTCAATAGAATCCAGTGTTCGGTTTAAGACCTGGAGCTCTGTAACAGGACCAGGAACTGAAAACGAAACAGAATGATGACACAAATATTTATTTCAAACGTCATAATTAGCCAAACAGTCGTTAATTGTTTCACACTTTAGAGTAGAAATATGTTTCTTGTTTCTTAGACTTTTATTGGCCACATTATCTCTGCTATGTCATATCTGTACATTTCCTTCAAAGCAGTGATTATTATTGTGTAGATGTTCTTGTATTTTCAATCTGTTCTTCATTTGTATTTTCTTTGGTCTTATACATAACAATTTTATTATCACCAATATTGATAAACAGACGAACAGTTTCACCACGGTGGTTTGGAGTTCGTGCAGCACAGTACACTGGAATAGTTTTAATCATCGCTTTTCTGAATTGTTATCTTTTGAATTAAAATCGTTTAACAGCAATATTTCAAATGATATATTTTCTTTTAAATGGCAATTCCCAAGGCTCCGCACTTATCTCTCTTCAATTAACACGTTTGCAATCAACACACATGTTTTTCCTCGTCAACAGCACAGGACACACTCTATTCATTAGAGCAAGTGATGAAATTAAGGTGTTACGTGTTCTATTAACGTGATTAATCAAGAGACGTTTAGCAAAGGGGTTCGATTGAAGAACTCTGGAGAGAAAAATCTATTTTATCGACAGACGGAGAGTGGTCTGTTGTTGTTTGGTATCAAAGGTGCTAATTAGAGTGGTTAATGGCACACGGGAAACTGTCTGGCTAGGTTCGCAATCAAGAAGTCACACAAATTAGTTTATTGATGAGAGAGTACAAATGGTATGTATTGATTACACAGGAGTAATATGATATACAGTACATGTGTCAACCACATGATACCATATGATATAGCGTACGATTTACGTACATGTACAGACATGTGATACTGGGAGAAAAATGTAACGATTTCTCTTAAGGCACCTCATTAAGATATATGATACATATAAATGTATATAAACAAAACATATGTATATGTATTCGATATTAGGTCCACGTGTTGGGCATAATATGACGCAAAAGATGATGAAAAAGATAAGTTCATGCTTTACGTAAGGAAAATCGAAAAATCTTGATCAAATATCATCTGTTTGAACTTCTCTTCCCACACAAGTTATAAATATATATATATATATATATATATATCAATAGTCATTAAAACAATTGAAATAAAATGTACCATGACCGATTTCATTTTTGTTTTTCAGATAGTCAATTCAAAATAAAAATGTACAAACAAATGCAACAAAATATATACAAATATTTCAAATGTAGTATTATTATCATTATAATATCATAATATTCCAGATATTCTATTGACATCCACACTGAAATGATAGCACCATGTATATTAATCAATTCAAATATATCGATCAACGGAAAGACATCAACAATTCACTGAAGAGGCACCCTTTACTTTTACAGGAGCCACAATGTTGCTTTAAATAATACATTTTCAGGCTTGTATGATCACAATATACGACTTACCTTTCGTTATTCCCTTAACCTTAACAATATAAATCACCAAAATAAATTCAATGTCAAATACAGCAAAATCCCAAACGTGTGACGGTGAAACTCCGATTGTATAAAATTCCAAAGCCTACCTGAGCGAGTAAGGTAAACAAATGTTGCTTTCGCGGTAAAAGGTGCGTCAATTATGAGCGTCTGTATCTGATCGTTATATTGCGATGTATGTTGCATGCTGTAGGCGGCATATATTTTTATACCACGAATCGAGAGAGAGTAGGAGCACCCGCAGATGTGCGCAGTTGCGACGCACTAATACAATTATAGTTTGACTTATCCAATATCCGGGACTGTTTACAGCAGCGGTACATGGGTAGGGGAGAAGTAGCACAATTGTGTTGCTGATTGTACATGTATACCAGGGGCGAGGTTAGTGTTTGAAAGTGAGGTCATTATAATGATATGATTATGCAGTGCTCTTTAGAGTTTCATAAAGTAAGTGAAAATCATTATCACGTCATTGTATACTACTGAAACAATAAAACAACATTTTTTACAAATTTTCTCAAATTTCAGACTGGCGAGTTTGAAATATTTGTTACTAAAACACAAACACTCGCAAACTACATTACTGAATTGTCTCTAACAGTGTAAATTCAATGTAGTATTTCCTTGTATATGTTTCTCTTGTTATGGGACCTCATTATTACACCTTTTTTCTACTAAACCTATATACACACTAAGAAATAAGGGTGCAGTCATTGTGGACAGTGCAGAATTGCATTCACCTACGCGTATTTGACAGAGGGTGCTGCTATTCAATAGTGTAGCAAAATTGCACACTTATTTCTTTGTGTAGAGTATTTCTACTATTATAAATCTTTCTTCTTCTTTTTCGTTCCAAATTCATCATTGTCAGTGATGATATCGAGAAAGTGTAAGAAAGGTGACATACAACAGATAAATACAAAACAAATACCACCACTGAACATTAAGTCCAGTAAATTGTTACTTATATTAGATTAACATGTAAAATAATATGTTACATTAGAAATGAGGACTTTAAAGCGTTCGTGTGATACTGCAAATACGACCGCATACATAAAATCATGTGCTATTTCCACAAAAAAGTGCAGTAAAGCAAGGGAAAGTAATATGCTTGTTTCTAAAAATACGGAAAGGATTTGACTTCAATTGAGTCTCCCTATCAATTTCACTGCATGGTTTTATTTTTAGACATAAATAGCACTTAACACGCTCAACACGTAAAATGATGTGTGATGTGATTTAAACTTAAATGCATCGGTTTATGAAAATCTAAATTGAGAGTTTTTTTCTGAACACCTGATTGTTGAAAACATCCCTTTTTGTTAATTACAATGTATTTACTGGGTTTATTTACATACGAAAGAAAGAAATATAGACACTGACAAGTTTGCACAAACAGAAAATAGATTTACAGTAGGTTTGCGGTTGCGGTTACCACTGTATATCTACATCACCATGCAAGCCGACACTTACAGTGTACAAGCAGCATCTAAGAAAATAGATTGTTCATTAAATGTGCAGATACTGTTGACGATGTAACCTTAATAAAAAACCTTCAGAAGAGCTTTTTGAAAAGTACCGAATATACTTGTGAACAATATATCACAAGTCTACTACATTTTTTTTTTATCAAATTTTGAGCAAACTTTTACTTGTTATTCTCTTAATTTTTACATTTTTCCTTGAAAGTTGAATAAAGGTGCGAGTACAACACGTACAATATTGCGGTCAACGCTTCTACAATGTCAATCTGTTTCGATCTGAATATTCGCATTGAAATACATTTCATGTAACAATTTTGCTTAATTGTTTTCACATGATAGCTAACAGACATTAGATAAATCAACAACAGAGCAAACTCTTACTTGTTGTTCCCTTGATTTTTATGTTTTCCTTGGAATTTGTATAAAAGTGCGAATACGTCACGGGTAATATTAATGCGGTAGACGCTTCTACAATGTCAAACTGTTTCGATCTGATGATATTCGCATTAAAATACATTTCAGGTAACAATTTTCCTCTATTGTTTTCACATGATATTCTACAGACATAAGATAAATCAACAATAGAGAAAATGGTTTGTTCATTTCCTTTCGGAAATACCTGATTTATCGCACATACTAATTGTTTTTAACTTCGGATATTCATATTCCTGTTATCATGGTATAACATTTCAAGAATATAACCCTGATGACTAGGCAAATGTGAATGTTATGGAGGGAATATAGAGCATGATTCAGTATTTTTCTGTTATATTTTTTATATTTATATAATGCGTTTGCGTTGTATATCAACCGCATCTCTCTCTCTCTCTCTCTCTCTCTCTCTCTCTCTCTCTATCTCTCTCTCTCCGCTCTCTCTCTCCGCTCTCTCTCTCTCTCTTCCTCCCCTCTATCTATATTTATTTATTTCTCTATCTCCCTCTCTATCTATCTAGGCCTATCTATCTACCTCTAGATATATCTTTCTATTCCTGTCTCTGCGTCCCTATCTCTCTATCCTTATATTTGAAAGTATATGTCTGTATCTCTCCCTCTCTCTTCTCTTCTCTCTTCTTGAGTCAATCTGCCCATTTGTCTTTTCATATATTACCTGTCTCAGTGTTATCTCTACCTCTTTCTATTTTGTCTCTGTCTGTACCTCTCCCTATATGTTTGGTTTGCCTCTCTATCTGTCTGTCTGTATTTCTCTCCCTGTTTGTCTATTTATTTCTCTCCATCTCCCTCTCTCTATCTCCATTTGTATATCTGCATGATCTCTCTGCATTTATATATCTCTCTCTTTCTCTCTATCTATCTCTCTCTTCCTCACTCTCTCTCTCTCCCTCTCTCCCATCATACAACAGATTCCACATTTATACCATATGTTTGGTATTAATCTGGCCATGGAATTACGAATATCTCACCGATTTGATATGATCTATACATATAGTAGAGTGGTCATGCAACCTATACGGGCTGGTGTCATTTCTGAGATAAGCGATGACAAATCACAGATCAATATGAATTATTGACATGAATCAGACTGGGTGCATAGAGAGCACGGGTAAACAGGGAGTACGAGTTGGCTGGAGAGAGAGAGAGAGAGAGAGAGAGAGAGAGAGAGAGGAGGGGATATTGAGAGATAGAGAGGAAGAAGAGGAACAGAATCAAAATAGGAGAAGAAAGGATCGAGAAGAAGTGGAGCCGAGAATGAGAGAGACATAGAGAGGGAGGGGTCGAAGGAGAAAAGGCAAATGGAGGGAGAGGGAAGAGAAAAGAGCTAGAGAGAGGCAAACAAAGAGAGGAAGGAAGAGAAAGGGATGCGAGAGGGAGAGTGGGGAGGGGCAAAAAGTGTATCTAAAAAGAGGAGGGAGAGATAATATTGTGGAGTAAGAGAGGGGAAACAGGAAAAGAAACGAAATCATTTTGAAAAAGGAAAGCGTGTATGAAGGTGGAGATGAGAGCTAGAGGGGGAGAAACGAGTGCGAGACAGGCAGGATGGGAGGGGGTGACAGACCTTTATAGTGCTCAGCAGAAACATTGATAAATGTTCTCTACTCAAAGAGTACATAAGAGCGCCATGTTGAGAGTTTAAACGGTACATTCCTAACAAAAACAAATGACTACCATTAACTGAGAATGGAAGCTAGCTTAATGACAAATAGAACATATAACCATGCCAGACATGATATGACTTCACCTGACAATATTCTTTATCATGATTAACTAAAAGCAACAGTTTGTTGGTTTATCCCATCATGAGGATGAATTGGCCTCTACCACCACCGCCGTCGTCCAAACAAAAATGATGTCATCATCTATATTCGCTCATCCCATAACCTTGCCGGATGAAATTGGTAAAGCGATAAATTTTCATTATTCACGAGTTCGGCGAACCACTCCTCGCTTCCACTACCAGTAGGAAGGAAGGCGGAGGAACGGCCCGATCCGTCGGTGTATTGTGTGATGAATGCACGTCTACTGAGCGGTGATCAGTTTTAATTAAACCCCATCGGATGTAGGTGTGACTCAGAGCATGGACAATGGCCGAAGAATCGTGGGCTCTCTCCGAGTCGCCAGATTGTATACCCCTCCCTCAAAAAAAAAATGAAACTAATAAATTAAATGCATAATCGAATTAACAATGAAAAAAAGTGAAAGCAAATAGATCGTTAGAAATGGATGATGAAATATGATAATATAAAATGGAAAAGTTAAATTTGCAAAAAACCAAAAACCAAATAGGTTACATAATATATACATGTAGATTTGCTTGAAGTAAACTAATAGAGACTGATCGTGGAGATCTCTTTATTGTTGAAGGGAACCCACATTATTTTTTTTTTTATTTGTATAGAGTGAATTGACGATTTTGTATTGGTCTCTGTATTGTAAATTGAGAGTACCGGAAAGGCGTTAGAAATGTTAAGATAAGGGTGAATCATTGTTTTTTATTTATTTACAGCAGTTCAAGGCAAAACAAAAAGCGGATTTCTTAATAGGCTTCGAATCAATTACATCTGAGTTTTAAAGAAAAATGCAGGTATTATGTTGATATCAACACAAAAAGTGCAATATGAATAGTTTTCAACATGACAGAAATTACCCAATAATCATAACCAACAACGAACTTAGACCTGGTGCCATAGTCTGGAGCAAAACATTCAACAATGGCTGCTCGAAACAATGCTTTCTGGGCCCCATCTATATTTACCAAGTACATCTTACCCTGTATAGGCACTACCGGACAATATTAACTTCGGCATAATATCAGAGTTGGAGTCCATTTTAGATCGGGAATATTGTGCCTTTGTCCTCGAATGTAAATGTTTTAAGTTTTTTTTAATAAGTTTACCTATTATAAAGTGGATGTAACATGAGACCATCTAGATAAATGGAAAAAAGGACATTACTACGTACCGAACTAAATAGCATAGCTAATATCAGATTAGCATGACAGATACAATGTACAGTCTTCGCTGATATCGGTGAACCAATATTTCTACAACGTCTCGTGTGTTATTTTACCTCATAATTCATTTAGCTTTCGAAGAAGTTCTTCAAAAATAAGCAAGTTGTTGTAAATTCTCACTTCCAGATTCTCTCCCCGCGGACATTTTCTTCAACGACGTCAAATTAATTGTATCCAATTAATTTTCATCAGAACGTCTCCTCGACAGACAACCAGAAGATGGAAAGTCGGCATGTGCAAATTAATTTGGAATAAAAAGGAAGTTAAGTAGACATATTTTCCTGTGGAAGGTAGGGGACTATTACGTAACATTACCCTACCATGCCTCCTGAGGTTATATGACCACATAGCACCTGCATATTTTAAAATTACACTGTCTTTATTTCATTTTTATTTCTCGAATGGACTAATTAACCTCTGCCCTTCCCCCTCCCCAAAATAAATTAAATGAATCTCTGCGTATTTCTACCCAATCAATATATCTCCTTTTCACTCGCTTCTATCTCTTTCTCCCTCTCCCTTTCTCTCACACAAACACACACCCACACACACACACACTGTTTTTGTCACTCCAGCTCTGCCTTGCTCTGTCTTTCTCTGCCCATTATTTTCATTCCTCCTTTTCAGAAACTTTCTAGAAGATATTCCCACAAAATAATGGAAAAATTGTTTTTTTAATACTTGAGGGAAAAAAAGTATGAGAGAAAGAATGCACCCAGTCCGTTGCCAATCAGTGTTGTTTTGTAGTAAAAGGATTACGATTGATTTCTTTGTAATCTATTTCACACCTCTCGTTCATCTGTTCAGCATGTCTTCTTTAGTTCATACGTGGTCCAGTTTCGCATGAACTTCTCTTGAAATCCTGGACGTTCGTCCATTGATCTACGACGTAAGAACTAGCACACGGAAGCTATGCTGGCTTGGCTCTTGATTTGCAAGCGAATCTGAGAATATTTGGCAAGACGCTACAAACGTTCAGCCCACGTCTCTATGGTCTCGATGTCAGAGCCGAGACGTGAAGTACGTAATGAAACTTGGCTTTCCAACTGATGTTTTCAATCGAGGACATTAAACTTTGCTTCCAATTTGGTCAGGTTTTCTCTCCAGATTCGGGCAAATTACGTAAATGATGATTCCCATATGCGAAACAGAATCCACATCACCTTTCAACTTGGGTAGCAGTTCACCATTTCCTGACATTGTTGGAATCCTTATCATTTCCAACCGTCTCCTTTCTTCCAATCGCTTTCTCTCTTTTTGTATAAGAACAAACGTCATAATTCGTGACATAATTGATCGGAGGCATTGTCTTACCGTAATTGGAGTATGGCTTTTACTTTCACTGCCCAATAGTACGGGAGCCACGCCAAACAATTTGTGACAGTTGTGCTTGCATTATCAATGAGATAAGCACTTCTTTTCTTGAGGCATTCTTATCTTAAACGCCACATACACCAAAGGCCACGCACACCAAAGGCCACGCACATCAAAGACCACGCACAGCAAAGACCGGATTCATAATGATAAATAATTGAGGTCTTATTCTTTGCGATGCATACGCATTGAAAAATAAAGTAAAATCATGATCAAGTCACTTGAACCGCATATTTCAACTCATGTGCCCATTGCTTCACTTGCTTCACTTAAAAAAAAATCAACAATCCATATAGCTTAGAATTGTATCATTCCATTTATCAATTATTAATTATTATATTTATTATATTATATATCTGACAAAAGGGGCGGGTAAGGGAGAGAAAGAGAGGGAGAGAAAGAGAGAGAGAGATGAATAGAGATAGATAGAGAGAAAGAGAGAACGAGGGGGATAGAGAATAATTGACAGAGGGATAGAGAGAAAGCACTAGGAAGAACCCAACGCAAAGTAAGACAAAAATTGTGATATCAGGAGAAAATTGAAAAAGGGGGAGATTGAAAAATAGAAATAACGATTTGTATCCTATATTTTCAGTATTAGGTCGAACATCCGATGCACTTTGTCTTCCGAGACTAATAATCATTTAGTATCCTGTTCAGTGATCATCTTCGTGTCACTTGACTTCAGCTGTGCCTGGCTATGGCGTACGAAATATAGTACACCCGACACGAAAGCCTTTCCAGGCACCTATATAGTTGAACAATGCCATCTGGAAACAGACAATTGTTAATGATAAGGTGCTATGACGCTCAACTGATAAGAAATCAAACACAGACGAAAGAAAATAGATAAACGTATTGTAGTTTCGTTTCATTTCAGGGAATACGATTCTATGATATGTATTTGTATTCGGGCGTGAGCACTTTCAAATTTAAAAAGCATGGTAGATCGCCCTTTTAAGCTTACATTCAATGTTATTTTGAATGCCAATATCATAATTTCATTCGTCTATGCTCTATCATGGAGCTCTATAGCATGATATTAATAAGACATAAGGTATAATAGCAATCAAGCTTAAAATCTCATTGATACCGGCTACTAACATTGAACAGAAACATTTGGTAGATGTTTTTAATTGTAATGATTTAACAATTTGGAATTATGATGAAACTTCAATCAACATAAAAAAAGCCTTACATAAAAAAAAGAAGAAGAAGAGGAAGAAGAAAGACAATGACGATATTCGTCATTCCAAAAAGAAGAAGAAGAAGAAAATGAAATAAAAGGGGGAAAATACAAATCGCCTATAGTGAAATGACTGTCTAAATTTTCGACTATTTTGTTTTAGCAGGGTTTCTTACAAAGAAAAACTAAACAGGCACATTCTTATATTATTTTCACTCATTCATTTTGCATAAATCTCTCGTGTTTTTCAATTTGTCAAAAAGTGATTTTCTCCGTTCTTTATTACAGAATTGACAATGAAATAAGGTACAACCTTTACCATTGTTTTTACTCAACATTTTTAGAAAGTACATGTTTGTTCAAAAGCAGGTCACTTTGAGAACAGTCAAATAAGACAAAAGTGACCATCATACCATATATGGGCATGATCCTTTGTAGAAACTGACACCAATACTCGCTATACGTCATCGGATATTGGCATTGGGCAAAAACTTCTTTTTAAACAAAAAGCCTGGCGGTCAGCGAGGTGAAAGATTGTCTGGTTTCGTGTTTAGAACATGATTATCACCCAACATGTCTTATAAGGTTATGTTTTACACACCTAAAATACTTTTATCGAAAACCTTTATAAAGCAGACATAATGACGGAAATAATCATATCTGATTGATACACGTCTGTAAAAACCCAATACACACACACACACGGAAAGCATGATATTAATGTTATCATCACACATGGTTTTACCAACCTAAAAAGAGCCTCGAATATAATGGCTGACAACGGCGTGGCCCGAATTTTTCAATGGGGGACACATATAGCCTGGGGTCATTGAAGAGGAAGATTTGTGTCTGAATTGAGTTTTTTTTACTAGTGCAATAAGGCCTAAATATTATTATGTAAGGAAGCGAAAAATATTGACGGATCACATATTTCTACTAAGGTGTCATTAAGGTATTTCCATTTTATTTTTTGCACTTTAGATATATATATATATATATATATACCCATATATATATATATATATATATATATATATATATATATATATATGTATATTCCTTGGTTGGGGGTATCTGGGGTAGGCCTACGTGCCCCCCTCCCCCTCACCCTTCCCCGACCACCTCTTCCTGGCTAGACCACTGCTGAATGCAAAGCGAAGCCTGAGAAGATATGAGTGTTGGGAAATGATCAGATTTTCATGTTGGCGTTGTACCGCGGCAGAAGAAAGGGGAGTTTAATTTGTATCATGAAGTGAAATTGAAGTGAAATGTTAGCGCCCCCTTCCCGCCTACCCAGCAGCAATAGCATGGAGGAATAGGGGCATCGAGCACAGGTATGTCAATCATGACAACCGGAAGTGGAGGTAGGTTAACGGAAGGTCGTGACATGAATAAGAGCTTCCGGTACGTTAATAGGGCGGGGTTTCATGTTTCGGGCGTCTAAGGTGTCTTAATAAAATTAAATGTATACCGTTAAAGGGGTAACCTACTCGTCTCTGTATAAAATAACAAATGTAATCACTAATATGAAACTAATTTAAAGGAAGATTCGAAATTTCCTTATTTAAGACTTCAGTCATCTAAACGAGTCACCATCAAAACAACTACACATTATGAACTGTTTGCATAATATTAATACCTCTCCTTCAACACAAGTTCTCACTTTAATGAAACTGGAATAAGAGAAATAGGCCTTCAAACTTATGTTGGAACATCAGCCTATCACATACATGTATGACTTATGAATATGTTTACGAGGGTCTTTAATATTTATATTAGAGTTGACTTTTTGCCGAGATAACCCAGTTTCACCACGGGTCACTACTATGTTGCTATTGGAAAGTCGCTCTTAAAGCTACGAATTACGAAGGAGGAAACATACCGAGTTCTTTAATTTGCCATTCCTACAGCCGAGGTATTCGGAGTTGAGGTATTACCAGGCTTGCATGGTTGACTTAGGATTATCCAAGGGGTACGGAAATCGACTTAAAGGGGGTTAAGTTTGCCCCAGGAGGCGCCGCCGTTCAGTGGGGGTGATGATAAAGTCTTTGATGAGATGCTTGGTACCCCTTCTAACTCTGATACTGCTGATGATTCCTTTAATTCGGAAGTTAGACCTTGGTGAAAAGTTAGATCTCTTTGTTTATCCCTCATGAAATCCTTAAACACCGGAACATCTCAATGATTTAACAAGGTTTTACATTTAACAAGCCTTTAATCCCAACACTCTTACATCTGCTTTGAGATGTTAAACTGCGTGTTTTCCATGCTAACCGTGCTACTGTGAGGATGCATTGACGTATTTCATGAAAGAAATGAAACAAATAAAATCCTAAGTACAATGAATACAGACTTGATAAAAAGTTACTGCTTTATATTGTTTTGAAGAAACACATCTTCACATTATACAACTCAATATTAAGAGAATTTAGAATGAAGCTAAATATTAAGTAAAAATCATCGAATCCACATTTCTTTGAAATATATTCAGGACATTCTATAGCATGAACTCTAAAACAGTCGCATTCGACAGTAAACATGCCAGGTCCTACTTTATTAAAAACGTTTAACACATATGGAATATTGTACATCGGGTACCAGAAGGATCCCAACTGAATCATGTCATTATCTTTAAACTCTGCCAAAGGAAATATGCAAACTCAAATCGCATAATAATAACAACTAACTGCTTTAACAGTTATGAACAAAATATTAAACTTATCGGAAGTTTTATGCGTAATTTAACGAATTTAACGAAGTATCGTGATTGTAAGATACTGTATGTTGCGTATAATCTTTTCTTTTATAAGCAAGTCAATAACTTTAAACTATGCAATAGGAAATATGCAAACTCATATCGCAACTAAATGATTTAATAGTGATAAACAAAATATTAAACTTATTGGAAGTTTTATGCGTAACTTAACCAATTTTCGACGAAGTATCGTGATGCATATGCGAATGTAAGTGCTCTTTCGCTTGTTAGAATTATATGAAGGTAAATACTTTCCAGAATTACTTTTAGATCACCATTGACACGATCTAATTTACCCTTTTTAGACTTATTTGGTAAATTCCTCGGTTTTTCATTCATGTCCTTACTTTGCACGTTTGAAAGTATCACGTCATAATATAATTCAGGAAACAAGGGCAACCACGCTCTAATCGAAGTATTACGCAATCTCATCCTTCAAAACAAATTCTGAGAGGCTGAGAGGCTGACCACAAATTTGTAACGAAATCACGAGGATAATTTTTTTGTTATTGATTATGTTGATCATTAGATTTAGCTTGCAATGATACAGCTTTCGAGGATTTTATTGGGAGATTTTAAAATAAACTTTGCAATGGCAAGGTCTATATCTGAACACGAGATGATTATCTGCCATTATTCTGTACTTGTGTAGATGAAATCCACGAAACACACAGTTTCTTATAAACCTTTTACATTCGTGATTGGAACGGTTATAATTTAGTTCATTAAGTTTGGAAAAGATAATAACGTGTTACCAACAATAATAATAATAATAATAATAGCTAGTTCTTATATAGCAACAGAGAACCTCGCTGGAACCCACTGGACTTATTACATTGGTGACAATAAGGCCTAAAAAAAATGATGTTGTATTGCCATTTGCGACCGACCCCGAAATCTTGAAATCTACGGTCGGCTTTTTAAAAAGGGGTGTTTTTTACCGTTTTTAGAAGAAAAATGTATTAAAACATTAAAAATTGAGAAATATATGACCCAAGGGGGAGAAAATATTATTTTTTCTTTCTTTTTAAAGATTTTCGACCAACCGACCCACGTTTTGGCACCTAAAGGGCAATATAACGTGTTTTTGTTTAGGCCTTATCATGATAATGACAATGAATACAAACAGCATGTAATGTCGTTTATAACATCATCGACAAGATTTGTAATCATGAAGAAACTGTCATTATTTCTTTATTCAAATGTATTGAAAGGATAAACACTCAGATACAAGCTCTGTTTAAGGCTTAATCGAAATGATCTGGGCAGACAGATTTTGTGGAACAAACAAATTAATTTCTTATTAATAGGGGTCAAATACCAACAATAGACTATTTATGGTAAACCACTCTGGCCAAAAATAGGAAATAAACAATATCCTAGGGCATTTTTATCGTTTATGCTTTTTCTTTTCACCTTTGCATGACCCCTCTCCCATCTCTCTCTCTCTCTCTCTCTCTCTCCTAATCTAGTCTCTTTCTTTCTCTCCTTCTTTTTCTTCTGTTTTTCCTCTCACTCCCGTTATAATTTAAGCCCATCCATATACTGTACGATTACAATGGTTATTGTTCATTTTTTGGTTAAGTTATTTTTTCAACCGATCTGTACGAGGGATTATTAATTTAGGCAGCAAATGGATTACATCATATGGATAACGTTAAATCAATTGCTGAATCATGGCATACACTCTCAAATTCATTTCATAAAGCCACTCATACAATCCTCTATCATTTCTTTTTAATAACATATTAGACCATAAGAGAATTGGCGCCTTTGTCCTTCACTGATTGGCGCCCATCACTCTTCCATTCAGCAAGTAACCAATCACAATCCACGATCAATCTATCACGTGACAACTAAGCAGCGCGTGGCGTCCGCTGACCGAACTATGAAGGCGCCATATGATACGGGCGGGCGATCGCGAAGAGCGCGCTGTGCATGTGCGTTTATTTGCTTTTCCTTGGTGTTTGAGATCAATATTACTCAAGCGTGAGATTCAGTAATTTAAAGCTATTTTACTTTCAAACCGTTATTTGGTGAATATTGGGGGAGCCCGTGACTCAACTATTGTCATTAATTTGTGGTGTCGAGACAAAGTTCGGATTGAAAGATGGATCTATGTCCATTCATGAGTCACGCTTGGTCTGAAATGGAAATAATGAGATAGGATGACACTGTGACATGGCCCGCTTGATGGAGGGAGAAATTAGTAACTGCTATTATCTATATATCTTCCAAATGTCAAATCATACGAAAATTCGATGCGTTATTACCAGCTATTATTTGCGGTGCTAGAGCGTTTCTTCGTGTTCAGTACATGACTTTTGTATGTACCACAATGGTGAATAAACAGTTCTTTTCACAGGCATTACAAATTACTCAAGTTTCTTCTCGGAAAATAAATTTGTTTAGTTAAAAAAAATCTAGCATTTAACCATGCGGTCATTTAAAGAATGCAAACATTACTCACGTCCTTCGCTGGTCCCAACATTGATCTCATCACTCCAGTCTCCAGGTCCTGCACTGGTCACTCCCCGGATCTAGCAAAATTCAAGAGATGATATGAACAAAATTACTTCCAATATCAATTCCTATTTTCAGTGTTTATCACAGTATACGTACATTAAACTTGCAACACATGCCTGCTATCATTATGTATAACAAGATTTGTTTATTTTAAATAAAAATGCACTTGCATGGGAAACTAAGATATACTTGAAGCACGACATTTTATTGCAGAACTGACTGGACATATTGCAAAATGAATTACAGTTTAATAGTTCATCTCTTTTAAATTGAACATATTAAAAGAATAGGTAACTCCAAACATGGGAAGTTTTTTATGGAAGCAGAGTAGTCGTGTGATATGTTTAGAATATTCTTGGTGGTCCATCAAATTCCTAGCAAGTCAATAACTACATGAACATGATCAATGAGATCACATGTCAGCTAAGATAGTACAATCTGAATTCTGATATTCTCAGCAGTAATCTCTACGTTTCTGTCCCACATGATAGTTCAGGAAAGACAAGAGTATGAACTCATTTATTTTTTTACATTTCGGAGATTTTCTATTCTTTATGGTTACATACATGTAATAGAATCCATGTTGAAAAAAACAGTGCTTAACATTTTACAGAGCAGATTCTATATCTTTCACAAACCTATATACTTATCTTGACATTCTAACACTCACATACTCACACTAAACTATTGGCACGCCTATAAAAGACACAGTATTCGATAATGACCATGCGTTCTTGTCAAACAGTTTTAGATGCTTAGACGCTTGATTTCTAGTCAACAAAATGTGAAATACTTCAAATCAGAGCATGGAACAGCTCTAGTCTATATTTACTCTATTTCCAAACATAAATAAGAGTGAAACATAGGCTTAATCCAGATATGAAATCTAGGTTAGGGATAGGTGACCTATTTCTAAAATCATGTACATTAGCGGATGTTATAATGTCGAACATTTGTCAACCTTAGGCCAAGTTTGTGTTCTTACATGTCAGGTATGCTAATTAAACCTGCTACTAGAAGTTTGTTCACCAATAAATTTTGACGAAATGCCAAGGTGATTGTGATCTTACAGGGTGCAATCGATAGTACGGAACATGTTTCTATAATTACAGGATTGTCGTCTGGTAATACCCTTCCATGTTCGATCACTTGGAACTAGTCACTTTTGGCGCGAGATGCTGACAAAAAATAACACGTCATCAAGGCACCTGTATTTCCTAATCCTGCCGATAGAGCTCGGAGATAAGGAGGAGTTGTTGGCTCTGTGACATTTCCACGGGAAATTTTGATTTCTGGACTCTCTTCCCACGACTTGTCCACAATTCCTCGTTTTAATGTTGGAGAAAAGTTTGACATATAAAATGTCACCCCTGAAACACACGCTTTATATGAAAACTCGTATAGACGAAATCTGTTCTGATATCAAACCATCGTATCACGTAGGACGGTGTGTTTCCGAATCAATGTCCGAGGTTTCTATTATATCAAAAACTTTAGCTATATGAAGCCCTATTTATGGAAACCGCAATAACTGATAAGATATGTCAGGGGATATCTCGATTCTTGGAAAATGGTGTCATTATATGAAGAAGAAAAATTCAAACAAATATTTTAATTTTCCTTTCTTTATATTATTTATCATAACATCTTATTTTTGCCATGTTCCCCGTTCTCTCTCTCTTTTTTTCTCTCTCTCTCTTTTTCTTCCTCGCCTGTCTTTTTTAGATCTCACTTTGATTTGTCATATATTACTTAATTATTAAATAATTCCTATAACACATCCGTAATACTCTTAGCACATAACTTGTGATTTCGAGAAGAAGGCTTTAAAAAATGTGTTGCCATAGAAGGCTGTGTGTCAGAAGTCTGATGTTGAACAGTTGGTTTATTAAGTAAGGTATTGGATTGGGGGGTTACGGTGATGTACAATATGTACAGCTAATTTTGAAATTATGTACTTTGGTTAGCCTTAGAAATTGACCGCAAAGCAATTGTCACCGAAACACAATCATGTTTGGCATAAATCATTCATACTGACTCATCCAGTATTTTGCTCTCAAATTCTATTTGAAACAGTGCTCTTATCAGTCCTGTTAACATCAACATGTGTCACAAAACAGGACCAACCTGTCAGCTTTTTTATCCGTTCAATCATCTTTATAATGGTGAAAATCAACCTTTATAATGATGAATATCAACAATCTGCTTTCCTGTGACCCAATTTTTCACAATGTGATATCGGTCATTCAATCAACTAGTCACCGAACAGACGGTATGTTGACAATAAAATGTCAATTCATTCAAAAAGTGGTGATATAAGAATAAAAATAGTTAGGAAAAAAATTATCTGAGCCAATGCATAAGATTGATAATGATTCAAAAACTCTTAGGCATTAAACAAGTTTAATGAACATTTGCACGTTGCCTGTAATTTTAGATAACACAGATTTTGTCTCACACTTCCTTAATTAGTCTAGATCATGAATTTTCATTCTAATCACCGAAATTTATTATATAAAATGTTTTACTGGTAAGGTCGTTCTTACCACATTTAACATAGATTTTGATTTGTAGCATATCAACTTTAAACGGATCCTTTAAACAAGTACATGATGAATTGATGTTTAATCGAGGCAGTATCATTTTGTTAAAGAACAGTACCAGATTTTAATACAGTACAGTCAGCAGTCGAGATAATAATATTTCGATTTCGATGATTTTTTTTCTTCTTCTGTATGCTCCTTTATCCCCAAAATAATATGGCCAATGGGCTGCAAGAATACAAAAAAAACGTAAAATGAAGCGATGTGTTCACATTGCATTGTACAATGTTAAGTGACTTTAAGGAAATTATTTGACGAATACAAATATCTCTCTGTCTATTATTAAGACAATGATTTTAAATCAATGAACATTTGGTTCAAGAATAGCGAGGATATGGACACATATTTCGGGATTTTTCTAATATGTCATACCAAACTATGGGGACGACGACAACTTAAACCTCAGTCTACGTCACTGTGGTAGGTCAGCTGTGTTTCTACCAAGCATAATGTGTGATATGATCCTATATAGCAAGAAGCAATCTAACTATGAAGTACTAGTCATGTTTTGTTTGGATATTCATGAAGTCATTCCTACCTTGATGACGTAAGCAGTAAACGGATTAAGACCGGTGAGGGTGCCATTTACTTTCTCATCCTCCGATATGATCGTGATCTCTATGCTCTGGTTTGATCTCTGCTCGCTCTGTCGCCAGAATTGAAGCTGTAAAGATAACAAAAATCATAGATTGATTGAACTTTTTTCTTCTTCATTTTTTTTTGGTGCCCCATTTTCTTAATTAATTAAGCTACCCCCCCCCCCCTTAAAATCAAATATTATTTGGTTTATGTAAAGAATACTGTATAACTGCAATGGTAGTGACGGTGATGGTCGAGTTGGGAATTATTCGAATAATGCGGATGATGGTGAAGTGCTTACATTAGCAATTGCGATTCTGGGGGTGACAAATTGAAGACGATGATGCTTTGGTGATGACGACGATAATAAAGAAATTGACGATAGTTGTATTATTGAAATGATGATGACGAGGATGATTTTGATGTTGATGATGATAACAATAGTGATACAAGTGGGAGAGATTGTCTTGTTAACAGGTTATACAAGAAATTAAGTAATATTGTTTATGTTTACAGAAATATAATGATGCCACTACAAAATACTGATACTATTATTTCTGTATGAAAGTTTATGCAATAAAGTAAATTTTATCAAATAAAAATGTTATTATTGGAGATATCATACCTTATATTCGTGAATGATGCCGTGTGTTGGATTGGGTCTCACCCACTGAAGTGTGACGTTGGTCTCTCCAATCCCAAGTACTTCCAAACCAGTCGGCTTTGGTGGTGCTGCAATCAGAAAAGAATTTCATGACTTTCGACAATAACTTCCATCAAACGGGAGGTAAGTCAGGTAACTGATACTATGTTTTTTATACAACACGGATTCGAAATAAAACATTCTAGGGCCTCCGTCAAATATATGACGCGGCAAAACCCAGCGTTTTTTCGTATTTTTTAATGACGACGTTAGTGTAATGCGCGTCACGTTCCTATTATGACAAGTAGCTCATTGAATACGCACATGATCTGTGTTGCGCGCAGTTGCCATTCATTAACACGTTTTTGGTTTAAACCGCGGTGGGTTTTTTTGTGGTGATTTACCGCGTCATATCTGAATATGACCTTAAGGTCTACAACTCTGCCGTTTCTTGTATTGACAGGAGCCTATCTTAAAAGGCAATATCTACTGGCACTAATCTAGTCGAATTTGAACAACACTCTGCTGCTCTCATCGCTACGAAGTTAGTGCATTTATTGGTGAACATTTATGCTGATCCTCTTATTTACAACCCAACGGTGAATTTTGCTGGCATGAGATATTTTTCATCACCAATGTTTAATCATTTCATTATCATTATCATTCTGATTATGACCACACTTCTCCCATCAATCTCTTCATATTTTCTTTATTAATTTATTAGGATTCCTCAGTATCTCTACGAATACCTACGTGCGACAAGAGTTATCCTCGAAATCTCCTGTGAAAACGGCCCATAGCCTTTCAACGAGGCAGCTCTAACAGAGAACCGATACTCCGTGTACGGCGTCAGGAATCCTATTTGTACCACGGTCTCTGTCGTCGTAGCCGTCAACGTACGATCGTTCTTAGCATCGAGAAGCTGATACTCGTAGTGAACAATGTCTCCGTGTCGTGTACCGCATGGGGGCTCCCTCCATGAGAATTCGATTTCCCGTGACGTCACAAGGTCGACCGTGATTGCGTCTGGTGCTTCGGTCGGAACTGTGGTGTAAAGAGAGGGTTTGAATTGCTTGTTCCTTAGATACCTCCTTACAAAAAAATTGTTGAATATTTTAATAAAAATGATTGGTGAAATCGGCATTGGCTAAGATTCGTAAAGACCAATACCAATCAATCATTCAAGAGAAGAAGGCCCTTTCGATCATGATGCTTATAAAAAACGTATTCTGCCGAGAGCAGAAAAAAGTGATACATTTTTAATACTATGCTTATGCTCTTCCAGCTCGCAATAAATGAATTTTAGAACTTGTTTTTCTTTTTACTTGAACATATCATCTGGTACTATTCCATTTAACACGATCGCAAATAATTTCGAAAAAATAAACTTCAATAGCATTGTTTATTCCCTATCGAAACGTGCCAACATAACAATGGACTTTTATCCGTATTTAGTCATCTGTATTTAAAACCGGCCATTTCTTTGGACATGCAGTAGGATATTGAAATAGTCTTATTCATATCTTAAAAATAGAGGCCATTTCAGACATCAGCAAAATACTGCCTGTATTTGTATATATTTTTCTTTCAATTATTTCGTTACGAAAATGATTCGATCCTTACTTGTTTCTCCAGTCTGTACAACAACCACCGACATAGATCCATTACCGGCTTCAGTGACCGCAAACACTTTCAACTCATAGGTCGAGAAGGGTACCAGCGAATCGATCTCAACATCTCCATGGTTAGCCACTACGGCTAACTCATGAGTTGGCCAATCATCGTCGAGGAGACATCGGTCTTGACGAACCAGACGGTACGATACAACGTAGCTGTTGATTGGACATTTTTGGTTTGGCGGGGCGTTCCAATTTAGACGAATGGATGTGGGGTTGTCACTGGTTGTTTCGGCAAGGACTATGCTGACTTCAGCCGACACTGAAATATTTGGTAGAATAGAAACAAGTCCAAATAGTAAGCATTTACCTTAAACTTCAGTTACGTTATAAACGCTATGGATTACTACGGTAGAGGCAGGAAAGTAATGGTCATTTTTACGTTGATTCTGTTGGATTAATTCAATAATCAAGGGACCATATATACACGGCAAGAATATTATCATATATGCATGACTTTCATGCCATTTAGCACATGATTGTCATTCTAAACTTTTGGAGCATCATAAACTTTGAAACAAATTACCTGCTCTCATAAGCAGCCCCATTAATTTTGATTATTTTCAAAGGAAAATACTTTTATAGCTTCGTAGTTATGACTAATTACAATGATTAAAATAAAATAAAATTCTATAAATCATGAATGAACTTTAAATTGTTTTATTTTGGGGGAACACAGTTCAACGAAACATACCAACTGCGTTCGTAATGAGTTTCTTCCAACTGCTGAACGGTCCCCATCCTTTCCGGGTGCGAGCTCTGACCCGGAACTGATATACTTCACAAGGTTCGAGGTCATCCAATGTGACGTAACGATGTGACGCGGGAATCTTGCTTGTCTTTGAGTTCAGTGCGGAGTCATCAAGAGTTTCCAGCTCGTAGGCGTAGAAGGTGATGTCTCCACAACGATGTCCGCAGGGCACTTCTTCCCATGACACGTTGAGTTTGGTCGGTTTGTTTGGGAATGTCGATGGTTCGTTGAGCGTGGGTGAGGCAGTCGGTGCTGGAAGCGAAGGATAAAGTTACAGTTACGAACGTGTACAGATGAATATTTGAGTCAATCATTACCAAACACTTTCTTCCAGAACAATTTGCATGTTGTTATAATTCTGTGATTCAACATATCTATCAAACATTGTCATTCAATAATAAATCAACATTCAAATACTTTGAAAGTGAAATATATGACGAGTAAAGATGGTTTGTGTGTGCTAAAATTCCTTAGTACCGTTCCGCATCTCATTTTCATTGCAAATCATAAAAATAAATGCCATATTTGCGATATCTATTGTGTCAGTGAATGAAGTTTATTGACAGTGGATTGGGGTAAAAACGAAATTATAAAAAATATACATTAACAAAAAGATGAAATAATAAGACAGCTTTGAGGAAGATAGTAGGAAATATTTTGCATATTTCATCGAAAAATAATTTGTGTTCATCATGTTTTGTGGTGCTTACGAGCTTGTGCGGTAACTATGGTCGATGTGACCTCTTGTCCAGCCGTTGGTGCATCCGTCCTGGCCCATACCATTACCCTGTACGTGGTGAATGGCAGCAACCCTGATACTACGGCCGACGTGTTCTGGGTCTCGACGTCCGACGTCCTCGTAGCGGTCAATCGCCTTATGGTCGCATCACACTGGTCGGTGTTTGTAGGGAGGTAGCGGAGGCCGTAGCTGACTATCGGGCAAGGCTGTGCTGCAGGAGGGCTCCAGGTGATGTTCATCTCCGCAGAACTTACGGTCTGGAGGTTGAGTGACGTAACGGGACCAGGAGCTGCGATCAGGGGTGGATGTGAAAACAGTGCACTTTATTTATCTGGGAATATGTGAAGAGCCCGTGCAAACTCAAGCCCATGGTATTAAATATCAATCGGGTAGGCTTCCTAATGTTAGGAGATTACTTGACAAAGATTAGTGATCTTGCGTGGGAAATGATCCTCTAAGACAATAAAACGTTGTTCTTTTAAAGAACATTATTATAAATGTAATCATAATCATTATTCCATTACATTTGTATCCGTAATTATTATAGAAATATGTTCTCCTCAATTTCTCACCTGTTGAAAATAATGTAACTTATTTGTCTTACAGTGATTGCAAGACATCCATTGGTAGTGGATGGAAACCGTCAGCTCTAATGTCATATCATTCAATTCAATGTCTTCAGGAGTCAAATTCTCTCATCATACCAAGGTTAGTCTACAGCTATACTTACGAGACGCAGTCGTGCCAGCAAAAAGCAGGTTACTTGGTTCACCGAATCCTGCAGACGTCTCGGCTTGGACCTTGAAAGAATACATCAAACAAGGCAAGAGCCCGTACACTGCAGCTAGGGACTCGGGGTCATGTACCTGACCGTTCCAGTATAACCCGGAAGGGGACTCCAGTCGGTAGTGGTATATGACTTCCGGTCCGTGACGGTCACCACATTCCAATGTGTTCCAGTGAAACTTGAGGCTGCTTTGTGTTCGTTCCGTGACGTCGACTACCATCACTTGTCCTGGAGCTGAGTAGTATAACAAGATCCAATAATTGTATTTTCAAACTACAAACGATTGCCATGACAGTGATACTACACGATAGCCTACAACACTTGTCTTTTATGGGATTACTTGCAGTTAGGTTAATGTGTATAATTGTCGTTGTCACTGCAAGTTGACTAGCATATAACAATTAGTAGACATAATTATCTACAAATGAAGAGTTTAATCCCCAAGACGATCGATAACAATTCATTTTCGTTAAATAAGCAATACGTCTAGCCATGGAAAGATGTAGTTGATATGAGTTCACTTCTGGCTTTCAAAACAAGATATATGAATTATTGTAGAATGAGATAAACAACTTTACCTGCAGCTCGTGTTTGGAAGCTTCTTGTCGCCACCGGAGCCATGCCCGCATCGCTCACGGCTTGGACATAGACGTCGTACGTCGAGTAAGGCTCTAGATTCGACAATCGTATGAACCAATGCGAAGTGTTCCCAGCAAACCGGAACATCCGAAGGCTGCCGCTGATCGGCCCACACATACCAAGGTTTGTAAGAACATAGGTGACCTGGTAGTAGAGAATGGGACATCCGTTGACCTCTGGTGGAGACCACGTGACGTCAGCTTCGAAAGGACGTGTGTCGTAGGTATGCACAAGCATGGTCTCTATCACACCAGGTTCTGGGTAAGAATTTATAGACAATAGAAACGCAGTTGTTGAGGTTATCATAAAGTAGTTTTCTAGGCCGTACAGACTCGCCCGTCGTTTCGCTGGTAGGGCTTTGTATCCCACCGCTTTCACCATGTCAGTTGGGTGAAAATACAGTCAAAGTTGTTTATTAAGGTCACTCAATGGAAACGAAATACATGACCACTATACACAAGCGGCCTGTACAGAGAGGTGGCCACTCATACATGTTTTACTGTACCATTATTCCTGTTATCCCTATTTTTCTTTGCTTGATATGCAAAAAGGAGGCCTTACAAGTCTAAGGACTAAAGAAACCCAGCGCAAACCAGATGGAATGAAACAACAGCAATGACATCATTGGTTATTAAAGATAACTGACCTTCGACACATATCTGCTTGTAATTGGACCCTAAAGGTGTTTTTTGTTTAAGATAAGAAATATGTAATTCCAAGATTAGAGCTTTTTCGCGTCATTTTCATTTATGAGCTTAATCTTGGTCAAAATGTCTTTAAAATAAATTCATATAATGTAATATGGCGTCACTAATATTACCGTCATTGTAAACCTTATTTTTTTTTCAAATGTCACAGAGAATGTATAATGCATACCTTCTCCTTGTGTTCGCACGTGGTACAGTTTGGCGTACCGACCATACCCAGCCGATGTCTTTGCCTTGATCCTGAACTCATATGGCGTACATGAAGCCAGATTGTTGATTGTCAATGACGTCGCGTTTCTGGGGGAATCCCCCTCGGTTAGTGCAGCAATGGGCACGTTCTCATTGGAAAGTTCGTAATGGAAAAGCAGTATATCACCGTGGGTGTGTCCACACGGTATGTCCCACGTCAATGAGATGCTGTCCTCAGTAGTTTCCACTAAAGCAAGTTGGGTCACGTTCTCAGGAACTGGATTTAAGAACGGAAGTGAACAATATCGTCAGGTACTATTTACAAAATTGAGCTTACCATAAAATGGTCACATATCGTATCTGTCGTATGTACGAGGCACATAAATATTACATGAAAATGATTTGCTAACCGATCACTGAAATCCACCTACATTCTTTAGGTTGTTACAAAGGAATTAAATTAGGTTTTATGCGATTATAATATTCGTCTACCCTTTTTTCCGGGCTCAACCGAAAAAGAATCATAATTGTCATAATTATTTTCGTTTTCATCATCGGAAGGCCATCTTTATCGCAGTCTCTCTTGCTGAAATACTTCAAACCTATTATTTTTAATAATCCGATAAACGAAGATTCACCTGATTCTGCAGTGCGTATAGTCCTGTTTTGCGGTACTCCAAACCCAATGCTATTCCGCGCCAGAACCTCGACGCTGTACGTCGAATACGGCACTAGTCCTGCAATTATGAAGTCAGTCGTCAAGTTGGTGTTCCCTGCTACAATAGACCCCTCCGTCAGTTGGACTATGCATTGGTCCAGGACCTGCGGCGTATAACGGACGATGTATTCCATCTGACAGGCAGACTGTACGGGAGGATCCCATGAAAGGTGGATCTCAGTAGGGGTCGAGGTTACGCGAAGGTTCGGAACTGGGCCAGGGACTGTCAAAGAAAGGTGGGATGATTGAAGTTAGTGGTAGCAATATGAATATAAACTAATTTGGGATATCTTTTGATATGCCAGTTGATGAAAATCAATTTGGTTGTTGCTAAAAATAGACCCTGATTACATTAGAGTGAAGATGCATAGCTCTATTTTAAGGATGTTAATTGTAATAAGGCACTATGGCTATTAAAGTAGTAAATTATTGTGTAGAAGAATAAAAAGAAAGAGGTTCGATGTTCATCAAACATGGATTTAAGTAAAGTCTAATATGGTTAATTCAAAATCTCTAAAAATTTAGATGAAATTATATCATCTTCCGAAGCATAAATGCAAATAATTTCTACAGGAACCCCATCAGTGACCTCAACTAGCGGCTGAAAAAAGGGATGTTAAGTCTGCTTTTTAAATATAAAAAAGTAAACTTAAGACGTGCGGTTGGGAGACCTGACTTGGTTTTAGATGTAATATCAACTTAAATATTCACTGACAACTGAATCTCGACATATCGCCCCATCTTACCGACTGTAGCTGGTATCACGATGGGTATCGGTGCACTAGTAGGACCAACACCCGCAATGTTATGAGCTGCTACTGTAAAGTTGTACATCACACACTCTGCTAGATCGGGAAACCTGGTGGTAAAAAGGGAACAACGATTTTATTAGCAAAATCAAAAGTATTTTTCCCCAAGACAAATGATTCGGCATTAGTCCACTCTTGCTTGGATAAGAAAAAATGTAATTGTATATCATACAGGAGATGATCATTTAATTGTGAGAGGACAGAGTTTAGGGGGGCGGCGGGGTAAATCTAATGAACGTCTTCCAAGAGGCATTCGGGTGAAAGAGCTACACCTCTTCTCATCCGTTCCTTCTTTTTTCTAATTAATATTATCACCATTCCAGTCCTTCTCGGATGAAACTTAATGCTCAACTAATATTAAATACTCCTTCGTATACTTCTGACAATTTCATGACCACAATTATTCCTGTCCTAAGTGTACTTGAAATACATTAAACATGAAAACGCCCAGTTCAGATCTGACCATCAATAAGGCAGGTATCATTGTCCATTATATTCCCTCTATATTTTAGAGTTTATCAGCCAAAGACTTACGTGTATGAATGTTGCGAGGCAGAGACGATTTGTGTTCCCTGTTGAGCTCCTCTTAGCATCAAGAGAAAGTTACTTATCAACCCCTTGCGATGACCGCACTGGACTACGCCCCAGCTCAAGGTCACGCTGTCGGTTGAAAGGTCAATGACCTCTACTGCAGCAGGGGCTGATGTGGGTCCTAAGAGAGAAAACCAATACAAACTTGTCGGTTAAAGTCATAATTGTTTTCACTAATCATGATTTAAAACTAGCTGCAGATCGTCGTTATTGAAATATTATACAGAAATAGTTGCAATTCTTAATCTATGACAACCTAGAGCTTTCTATCCCTTCCCTCCCTTAAATAAATAGTCTTTGTAGTCATAGGCTTATTCCTCTCAATAATGACAGTATTTTTACAAATTTAAATGGCTGCAAAATTTTCCTCTTATTAAAATGTATACATCTTGCAGGTGAACTTGTATCTTGCGATGATTAGTGCTAAAATGAATATAAAGCACAAATCATTGGGCATTTGTATATTTTTTCGCATTATGGTATAACATGTTTGTGTTGTCTCTTACGATCTCCGAGAGTCGTTCCAACTTCTGTAATATTCGCTCCAACTTTGTCTTCAAATCCTGGCGCTACGGATACCACGTACGATGAATATTCATTGAGCCCGATGAGTGTCAAGCTCGTTTCTGTCGTATTGAAGGTGCCTGATTGGCTGACATCACTTCCCGAAGTTGCCTTCCTGTCAGCGCATTGGTCGAAACTTGTGATTTCATAATGAATAATATAGTAGGCGACATCACAGCGTCTTTCCAGGGTCGGTTCCCACGTAACGAGAAGTGATGTCGGATTGTTTGGTATTGATGAGACCGACAGTGACGGAATGGGATCTGGTGCTGGGTTTATACAAATTGATAAACATGATAAACACAGAGATTTATGAAATCTGTGAGAAAGATCTGTCATCATATGATAAAGTCGACAATATTCTTTTTGCGCTATACAAGCACCCTGACCAGAGAGGATTTTGCTTTCGTGGGATATCGTAGATGACGTAGATTATGTCCATAAAACCTATTCTTGACAGATATTGTACAATAATTGTGATGCACAGTTGATAAATTGGAATGCCTACTCGATATCATAACAATTCTAATTAACGGTCAATTCTTATTCTTATATTTCTCTCTCTCTTACTCAGAACAATGCAGAAGCGATGACAAGCTCACCCATGGCTAAAACTGTGATCCCAAAAGATTTCAAACGAACTCCATTTCCTGTCATTTCTTTAAATTGTATCTAAATTTGGAATAACATTTTCTTTCTGTGTAACGTCCTTTTAAATAACTGTGGTTAAGTTTAGGCTTTCCCCCATTAGAGCCTGTTCTCATTGGGTTGAATACTTACATGCACAGGTGGTGGTTGCCGTTATCAAAGGACTCGGTCCCCCTTCACCATTCAATCCGGGTCGGACCGCAACCACTTGAAAGTCATAGGTTATCCGACTACCAAGTGATATCACTGTATATGTTAATGGTTCATGTGTTACGTTTCCAGCCGTCTGCCATGTGGTAATTCCGTGTTCTCTGTACAGTACACTGTATGCGCTGACCGGACCGCTACCGGCATCAACCGCAGCGTTCCATGCATCCCACGCAAGTTCTACCGCAGAGCTGGTGACAGTCACTATCGTAGGCGGTCGAGTCAAAGACGGTTGTTCTGAAGATAAGAGAAAAGGGTACAATGTAATGATCTGTCTGCTCACCTCTTTTTTCTATTTTTCATTCTAGATTTGACTATAAAGGACATTTACATGAGCTTTAATCATCATTTTAATGTTTTTGTTTAATTCCGGAAATATATAAAAAGCAAAAATATAGAAACAAATCATTCAAGGCCTTCCATCTTGGTTCGTGATAGTAAGCAGATACCATATACTAAATAAATCAAAGTACAAATTCAGAACTAAAGATAATGTTACAAGAATATAGACTTCATTTTCTTTCATTTTCCTTCGTTATGTGTTTCTATTATTTCAAGATTGGAAATTAGCCGAAGGACTTATTGAGTACCATGCGTCACCAGGTTTCGCCATCTCGTCTATGAAACTAGTGTTGTGTCTAATCATTCAGTTCGTTTAACTTTGACTCAGTGTATTTATTGATTAAAGAAATGTTCGCCCTTTCCCCCTTCTCCTCATTTTCTCCCTATTTATAACAATTTCCCATGTACCTAGAGGGTAAGGAAATTATCACATTCTGTGTTTTCATATTATTTGACCATTACTTGACGACAGGTGATCTGAAAATACGTTTAATTTCAAATGAACGTTTTGCTATGACAACTCTTATTTTTAGGCGAGAAAAACACCTCTCTCAATATATTGATATCACCTAAGTTCCGTTGCGTTTCTAATTGTTGTGTATATATTATTCCCCTAGCAATATCCACGGTTGCATGGGCCAGACAAGGTATCAACAATCGAGTTAAAAATAGGACCGGATTTCGTCTGGTCCACCGTGAACTTGTCCTTGGAGGTTTAGACTGACATTTATCAGCTCAATGCCTCTGGCTTAACGGAAAGCATCAAGGATAGGAACGTTCCTATTCTTACACGTCGTGGGACAGAATGGTCCACCGTTATGATGATAATTGAGGTTTGGAGTGTTGTGAAGGGAAAATATATGTAATCAGCATGTGTGGTGGTGATCTAAAGTCTATATATAATCGCTTTTTAATAGAGATATTTGGGAAGACCGGTTTGCTCTTGACGGCTATAGAAAACTTCCAGGGTTTGTTGGACAAAGCAACAACTATACTGTATTCATTGCAAGTTTCGTACATAGAGGAAAATACCAAAATACCTATCATCCATTAAAAATAAAAATGAAGGAAAAATAAAGGAAGGAAGATCCATACAGTTTAGTAAGTAAGTATAATGTTTGAATTGGTCTTCGCTTGAGACTCTTTGCTTAATGTCTGAACCACTTTTTTTTTCATCTCGTATTGCTGTATGGTGAAAATTCAAGAGGTTAACAAGGTATTTTTGGATTTGTGGTAAAAAATCCGAGTTGGGATATACATTGCCGAAACATAAAATATGAAAAAATTCCTGATACCTAATCAACAACAAAACATACTAACCATGACCTTTGACATTGACGATGGCCTGATCTTTCACATTGTCGCTTGCTGACAGACGACATTCGAAATCCTGAGCGGCGCGCGTAATCTCCGTCTCCACCATTGCCGTCTGTGTCTGGTCCGTGACGTCACGTAGGGTAACCTCTGAAGGTAGCTGTTTTCCCCCGGGGGTACCCGTGTACACCTGGAGGGTAAGCGAGGTGTCGGTGAAGTTAAAGGTGGCGGTACAGGTGAGGGAGATGGTGGTGCCGAAGTTGGAACCGTTTGATGGCGATGCGGTGAAGGACGTTATTCTTGGCGTGGGTACTGTATGAAAAGAGCGCAGCGAGTGAGAATTTGTTTAGATCTCAGTCATACCACCAGATAGACTCCAAACTGACCAATTCTTTGCCATGTTTAAGGTTAGGTTTAGTGACGGTCTGTTGTTTCGTCGGTGTGAACAGCGTATTAGAGTAACTACATGTATAGCTGTTTACTGTGCAGTCTTAACACATCATGAATATAAATATCAATAAGCGTTATGACTATTATAAGCATACACATAGCACTGTGTCTAAACGTGTGCAAACGTACACTTGAAACCTGAAATTGACCGACACAATAAAAGCAGAGTGTTTGTAAGGAGATTTCATTCACAGATATTATATGTTACATAACAGGTGTATTGCATTATAATGGAAAGAAACTTGCAGCCGCAGATCTTAATAAAGGGCCCAATTTGGTAGTTGTCATTGAGTTTGAGACTTAAGGTGCTTCATTTTGTTACAATGATGTTATAATAGACCCGTTTAATTGTACGCATACTTCTTGAACAATAGTTTCTCTTGACAACTCAAAGATTACCAGATGCTTCCCAGACATAACAACAGCCAGTGAATCCGAAGTGTATTTCTTTCTTAAAATGAAGATACCATTACTTATTGCATGCGAACTAAATAGTTGGTAACTAGAGGTCCCAGAGATAAACATGCATAAATTAAATACATTACTAAACTGGTCTATTCCTACCGTTGTCAAAAGAAACTATAGATCGCGGTTGTTACTTTAATTTATGCAACCCCTAGAAAACGCACATAATCGAAGCAGAGCAATAGTCTAATTAATTTATACTATTATTTCAAATTTATCAGACAGTTTTTAACGAGATATTAATTGAAGAAACAAACCTTGACAGTTGACCCCGGTCCAACCATCTTCACATCCACCTGCGATGTCACAGCTTCCCGTATCTCCGCTACAGAGGGCGTTGTTTCGACAGTGACAGGTCTGGTCACAATCGGCTCCGAAAGCCCCATTTTCACATTCTGTTGAGTAGAGAAGATACCAATTTTTTTTTGGAAACCGTTAGAATAGAGGGTTAACTAAGGATAATCATTAGTCGTAGTGCATTAATAATACAAGTAAATTCATTTGCTTGTATAAGGACCTACCCCAACCCTCTCTGCAAAAAAAAGGAAAAAGAAAATGATATAATCACAGTTTGTTAACATTACTAAAAGCACAAGCGTCTTCATTTTATTTAGGGCCTACATTTTACCATCACCACCACAATCAACATCACCCCTCCATCACCGCCATCACATTACTTTACATCAATATTCTGAGATCCAAGACCGTCAACTTTAATACAAATTATTACTATTTTTATTTGACCCATTTATTTTTTATCTTTTTGTTCATAAATTCATATCTAGATAGTCTCGATAATGTTTCCGACTTAGTTTTGTTCAGAATCATTCCTAGACGAAGAGGATGCTTTTAACTTTCTTTTTCAAGTCAACATTTCCCAAAGATAACCGAAGTAAGAGATAAGGACAAGTTTAGCATCAGTATCCCGCTGACTTTCACCTTGGTCAAAGCCACGGTCAGTTCATGACGTCACAGCAACAGGGGAGCTGGACTATCATGCCTGTCATGCTATAGTCTGATTACGTCTGGAAGGAACGCAGAACTTCGTTCAACACTTTCACAAGCTTTGTATGAACATTTGAGATAACTACCAACAAAAGTCACAATTTGGAATTCTGCTATACATTTTAAACATGTTTATGCTTTATATGTTAGGTTTCTTAAAGATTCATAATAAAATGGCAAAATTAAGATTTTCAGCTAATGTGGTGTACTCACCTTGCATACAGTCCACGCCGGTATAACCAGCTGCACATGAGCAACCATAAGGGGGTCCTGTACATACCAGCATACCTCTGCAATCCGTGACGTTACCAGTGTCT
The DNA here is from genome assembly GCA_035222895.1 of Strongylocentrotus droebachiensis. Classification (NCBI taxonomy): domain Eukaryota; kingdom Metazoa; phylum Echinodermata; class Echinoidea; order Camarodonta; family Strongylocentrotidae; genus Strongylocentrotus; species Strongylocentrotus droebachiensis. The sequence continues at coordinate 29,700 of JAVYIG010005970.1, read as the reverse complement.
TCACTGCATCGAAACTGGCCATGTTGACCAAAGATATCCTTTCCTAGTGCTGTAAATAATGACGAAGAAAAAAAGAAAATATTTGTTTGATTGCATAAAATAATCTACCAGTGGCAGAGCCAGGGGCTCTGGGGCATGTACCCCCTTCCGAAATTTGCCTATTAATAATGCACGACCCCCCCCCCCCCTGTCTCCCTAACAACGCGTGTCCTTCCTCTTTCTATCGTCAAATTTCTATTCCTGTCAAATAAGTATATGTGTTAACTCTAAATGACGACAAGTAGCCTTTCATTAAAAGTTGTTGATATCACTATGTAAGCCAATTCAGATGAAATGGCTGCCTGTGCACCAGGAATAACAATTGGATGGAGATTTTTTTTTATTAAAGGTGAAATCTTTTATGAGATGCTTTCACTTCTCTTATCTACATAATTTACAAGACGTAAGAACATATCATTACAAGCTACAATCCCAAAGTATTGAGAGCTTAACTATTTGGAAAATAGTTTTGTCATGGTACGTGGAATAAAACAAGGCCTGTCGATATTTCGTTGAATGTTCTTCGGACTGGATATGTCCCTTCATCGATCGTGTACCTTATCCGATACAACTGAACAGTTATTTATAAACTTGAATGAACCAATGTTTTGCATGATCAAATAATTGTGTCATATTTTTGGCAAATCCATGAGAAAATGGAACGCATCGTCTGGCACTCGTAGATTCAAATCCGTTTAATCCATGATTTGTGCTCGTCATTTATTCATAATTGAGACAGTTAGAATATAGAATAATTAATTTTCTTCCACTTTAGAAGTCCACTCACGAATTTACCTCCTAATTCTCTATTTATAACCTAATCCATTTTGTTAATGAGTGGGGACGATTACTCTATGATATTGGAAGTTGATGTGCGAGAAGTTATGAAGAGATAAGAGTCGTGACTCAAATGGGCCGTGGATAATATTGGTTGATCAGACCCCAGACGCGTATTTCCGATCAAATTGAGCATCATTTTCTGGGGCCACTTTGGGTTTGATTTTGAAAGTAAATATTGAAAAATATATATAAACAAGACAGGCATAATATATGATTTTCATATTTTCGGTCTTTTTCTCAATCTATGTGTTTTATATTTTGGAGGGGTAGAGTAGGATACATGTCACACTTGATAAGTAAGTTGTACCTTAGTTTCCCTAACGTGGCTGAAAAGAGACCGACAATAAATCGACAACAGACCGAAGACAAAATGATATTATCAATGGCCAAGAATCGGTCACTTTGGAGATGGGCTATCGGTCTGGCGGTATGAATCATAAGCTGAAAAAATATACATACCATAATTGTGCCCCCGTTGCGCAACATCGAGACACTTCTAATGGCGAGGGATCTTATGTGTAATGTGAAATGTTTATAAAAAGCAACGGGACTCTGCGCCAACGAGGGCAAATCGTAAATACTAATGTTCTCCATGATTAAAACCATGGCACTTTTCCAAAATGAAGGGAAAATAGGGAGCCGTGATTTCCTTTTATGACCGCCATCGGAGGGACTCATATACATGTTATATTTAAAAGGATCAATTTACTACGATTTATGTAATTCATTTTAAAGGATTATGGAAATTATTTGAGTATCACACGCGTGTGATAAATGAGCCTCCTTATAATTACACTGTTTTAATGTGTTCGATTTTTATGACCTAGCTGAGTTGCTATGGTAACTGTGAAAGAATTATTAACCTAATTCTCTCTGGCTTTTTGCCCGTTGAGGATTCTTATTGAAAATGAGAGCATGAATTAGATTGAGTCACGTGGTGGGATATTAAAAAACAGGCATTACTTGGACAGCGACACGTTTTAGGGGTGCAACGTTAAAAATACATTATAACTATATACAGTTATATTATATTATATTATATAAGAAGACAAAATAGAAGAACCAAACGCTATTTCATTCGAAATAGCGAGAGTCCCTGGACTTTCGGAAAATAAGAATTATCATAATTTTAATTCTGTACATTTTTGTTTAGGGGATTCTGAAGAAAAAAACGTGTACGTATATCACCCATTGATAGACGACAGTTGTGTATCATTTGGTGTCTAAAGTAGCTTTTCGTCACTTCATACTGCTGGATAGCCCACACTTTTATGATAGAGTATGACGCAACAAATCAATGCATGCATTTTGAGGAATTAAATAATATCAAGTTTATCACAAAGTTTCAATCTCACAAAATTAATGCGTGATGAAAAAAAAATAACTGAAGAAAACATTTACAAATATATTACAAATGGTTTTTGGACAGCATAACACGTATATTAGGAGAAGAAAAAAACACTGTAAGAATGTGTTGTAAAATATTGTATAACATGAGGTAATTATGTGTCAACGTGAAGGCAATTTCAGACCTAAGTTGTGGCCCTTATTCCTAAATGTTTAGTAACAGACGATCGAGAGTAGGTGAAACATTTTGGCATATAATTGTCAAATTTGGTCCGACACATAATAGCCCTACTGTATAAAGACAATTTTCACCCAATTTTGTTTTTCTTCAAAGGGTACACAAAGTGTAACATACTTTATTCAAATGCAAATAAATACTTATCCTACCATTTGTACAGAGCTGTCCGGTGAAACCGGGAGGGCAGACACATTCCCCAGTGACGTCATCGCAGATACCACCATTTAAACAGTTGGGGCAATCCTGATCGCAACCTCGTCCCCAGAAACCAGCTGGGCACCCTGATATAAGAGATGAAACACGATGAAGAAATTGTCATACAACTTGAAATTTCAAACTCAAATCATCAACCCACAATCATGACAATAGTAATGTTTAAGATTAAAATGAAGTATGATCAAAACTGCATCCCAAACAAAATAGTTTCACACTTTTCAAGTCAAATTCTAATCGATTTTACAAATGGAAAATACTTTTTTGTGAGATTTCCGATGTCACTATAAAATCGTCCTTTATATTCATTATAGAAAGAAAAAGATAAAAAGAAAATGCAATTCTTTAATCAAAGTATTTATATCACATAATACAGGAAACAAAGTGTATACTTTTGTAATCTCACACAGAATAATGATCTGAACGGGTACATGATCATGCATGTTAGCTAGCTCACTGTTCTCGATCGAGGGGTTCTGATGTATCAATCCCGTTCTCGACTCCAAGAGCTAATTCTAATTCTCTCCCTCTCTCTCTCTCTCTCTCTCTCTCTCTCTCTCTCTCTCTCCCTCTCTCTCTCTCTCCCTCTGTGCCTCCTTCTCTACCTATCGTTCTCTCTACCCTCTTCACTCTCTTTCTTCCTTTCTCTCGCCATCTCTCTCCTTTCTCTCTCATCTCTCTCTTGTCTCTCGCTCTCTCTCTCTGTCTGTCTCTCTCTCGCTCTATCCATCCTCTTCACTCTCTCTCTTTCCCGTCTCTCTCTCTCTCTTCCTCTTCCCCTCTCTCTCTCTCTCTCTCTCTCTCTCTCTCTCTCTTTCTCTTTCCCCCTTTCTTTATATATCTTTATAAATATAACTTTCTCTCCAACTTCGGAAATATGGATTTACAACCTGTTTCTGCAGACAACAGATCACATCCGTTCGAACTTTGTTTCCTAGATTTCATTGTGCACAGACAAATCAAAGGACCCTTGTGAGTCAACTATAGAAGTGTGATTCTGATGTTATCATTGACTCGTTACTTTCTTCCAGTTTAAGGGAAAGAACCTTATTTAGGGTTAGGCCAACTTTTGTGTAGCCTATTTATTCATTATGATTTTATTTTATGAAAACTGATATCAATTTGACTTCCATTTATGTATGATTTAAAAAGCAATTTAAAATTAATTTCAGATTTAATATATAGAGATATAAGTTGATGGAGAGCCATGATCGTCTAACGGTAAGTATAAGTACAGTTAGACATCTTTCACAGATAACATCAATCGTCAACGTCTAGAACAGACAATGGATCTAGCAAGTAAGCACGGTTAAAAATCTCTCCAAAGAAAACATGAATAAACCAAATAAAATTTAGTTGATAACGATAATGATGATTCTCATAAATTATGATTTAGATATCTTTATTTGAATCATCAACACCACGCAAATATATTATTACTGATCTTCTTGCATAAGAAGAAAGCTGCTAGCATAGCCTTGTCCTTAACATTTCTCTTCATATTCCCTAGAATACCCCCCAAAAGGATGGAAATCGCATCATTCATAATAGCCCTTGTCATGCTCATTCAGCAGTTCAGTCATTCCTAACCATCACCTGGTAAAATCAATACCCTTTTACAGAGTACAAATACATGACGAAAGATACCCATGTGTCCTAAAATGACCATTTCCACTTTTTCGACCCACATAAACTCGTCCCTAGACTCTCACTCTAAACGTCTTTTATAGGACCACCTGGACTCGTTCAATATCCACTTTAGATCAAACCAAGGGGTGCTTGGAGCGGTTCATACAGTTCTATCCGTTCCGAGTGTCACTGCGCAGATTGAACTGCGCATTGAATTTGTCAACTAATTGATGTACATGTATATGATGTGAATGGCCTTTTCAATATTGACACTTCTTTCTCACATGACGTTAAAGTTACCCTTTTGAATAATTTAATACAGTACATCGCATAATGGAGCAATCGTGGAATAAAAGAGAGAACCAACAAACCTTTCTTGTACACAGAATCAAAGGCAAAACATAAAACAAAAAACATATAATCATGTCCGAGAAGCATGGTCAAATATAGATATATCTCTCTTCTTTTCTTTCTCTCTCTCTCTCTCTCTCTCCCAACCACTCGTTCAAAATCACCCACTCACATGTTTTAGACTTTGTCCTAAATGTAATCATTATAATCATCTACATTAAGATGTACATAACTTACTTCTAACAATAACTTCAACCAAACCGTGTATTTCCTGGTTTTGCTCATCAAACACAATCTCGTAGAGTCCCGAATCGACCGCCTGCGTTCGTTCGATATCTACGGTAGTAGTCTGCCTTCTCCAGTCGTTTTCTGAATCACCAAGTCTTCTCCACTGTACATTGTTCATGCCCGTGTCTGCAAAAAGCCTGACTGGTTCTCCCAAACCTACTCTTAACGTCCTTTTGAATGGTGTAACGCGTACTGTTGAATTAAACAAATGATATACATAAATTTTCGATAGAATAACATCTAAATGTTTTCATTTTATAGACCAATAGCATGCGTTTAAATAAAATACAAAAGTTTGTTCTCTTGTGTTGATTTTCTTTCTTGTATCACAGCGAAGTATCACTTGATCATATCTAAATTGCAAATCGCTACACTTTTTACGATTTAAAGTGAAATAAAAATTACTTTGGGTGTAAACATGGTAAATTGGTTCGTATCTTGTTATCACTGAACACAATAGAAATAGAAACAGTGTGAACTTTTGAATTACCACAGATGAGTTTTACTCACAATTTGAAGGTTGTACGAAGGCTGTAATTCTCGTTGTTGTATCTCCATTGTGTAACACGCACGAATATGCCTCTCCCGACGTCACATTCCCGCGGCGTAATCTCACTCCCGTTACTTCTCCTGTAATCTCATCCCTTATGAGACCACTTTCTCCCGACGAGAATAAACTTTCGAATGTGACATTTGAATTGATAAATCCCCCACTTCGTAGATATAATAGTTCTCTTGCTGAATGCGTACTTGCTTGATCTATTTGATGATTGTCGAGTGCTGGTATAACGATGCAGGCGAAGTTAGCAAGCGGTGACAAGTTATCTGGAAAATAGAATTAAACAATCAGTGAAATTATTTGATTAAAAGTTATTATGAATTCCATAACGAAACAATAGGACGAATTGAAAGATCGTCCATTTTAATTTAGTTTGTATAGGGCCTATTGACTTATACACTTAAATAAAGTTTAACAACCTGACGTTGTGTGTCCGGACAGGTTGAATACCCGGACAGTAACTGTTGATTTAAACCAACAATATAAACAAAATAATTTGTGATATTTCATGAGTCTGTTAAGAATTGTGTTAATAATACTATAAAGGACGAATATATTTATAGCTGTGAGTGCTATATAATACATACTTTTTGTTCAAATCCAAAGGCAAAGGTGTAAGTTTTATCTTTCGTTAACCGTCTGGTCACACAACCCCCATTACATACACAAAACATAATACCTATAGCTTCGTCGACAACGAAATTGTCGGGCTAAATTGATTTAAAAAATATGAATTATCAATTCACATTTTGTTTATGTAAATCAGATTCTAAAACAAAGGACCTATTGCAGCTTACCGTTACAATCTAGTGTTTTGATAGCTGACTAATTTTCTTCTGGCTCACTGACTTTACATGAATATCATCACCAACACTTTAACAAAAACTACACCACTTAGTAGCTTTAAATGAATTTCCCTTTCTGTCGGATATCTTAAGTATGTGTCAAGTATTTATCAAAAAGGCATATGCGGATTGAGTGTGACGATTGTTGAAAATGGATTAGTGGCAATTATTATGGATCAAATACCGTTATTTATCCCAAATTTATGTTATCTTTCATTTGAGCATAATATATTGCCATGAAAATGTGTTAAAAAACGTAGTGTAGTTTTTCACAAACATTGCCTCAAAGCCTCTAAAGATGACAAACTGTTCTCATTGTCATCTTCATTGTTTTTAATGCTGTATTGAAAGAGTATTGAGGTTAACGATTACCGTAAACGTATTTGGCGGTCATGACTTGTTAGATATGACTATTTAAGTGTGAACTCAATGTTATCTTTAAATTGAGCATACCATATTTCTATGAAAGCGTATTCAAAGCGTAATCTAAGTCTTCTTTATAAAAGAAAACATTGCCTCAAAAGCCTGTTACAACCTTGACACATCATTAATCGAGACAAGTGATAGCTATTCCCGTGGTTGTGAAACATCCCGCTTTAAATCATGTTGTCTGCATCCTCTGTATTACGTCAACAGCTCCTAGCATATCACCCAGGCAGAAACAGGAATATAATAACAAGTGTCTCTAGTTACGCGTTTCCATGGCAATCTTCTCTTGCCGGTCCACTTCCAGCTATTCCCCGCCTCCATGAAGGAAATTCTAAACATCCTACGATTCTGAGCTAAAAAGAGCTATTTTCTTTAAGATGATTAAGCAATATAAAAATATTAAAGTTTAAAGGAAGAAGGTCTTGTTTGCCCTATCCTTTCTTATTTCAAGCATACTTTATTTAGTATTACTGAGTTACCTAATTGGTGTTGATCGTTCCACATGATATCAATACAGAACATCAATACATTTACTTTTTCATAATTATTATATATTACCGTTCTAGATTGTGTGCGTTCGAACTTAATCTTTATCTTTTGAATAACTTTTAAAAAATATCCTATTGACATGATTTAGATAATTATTTCCGTTACAAAATTCCCTTCGAAGATCATTTGGAAATCATAGGGATTCTATCAATGCCGGTAGTTAGGGGGCATTGCGTCACAAAGGGCCTCTTCGTGCGTGTGTCTGTTTCTACACTGGCGCCTCAACATCACGTGATTAAGAACAAACAGCCAATAGGATCTCGCGTCGTGCTTGACACGCATAAGTACCCTCAAATTTACGCATAGTAAAGCTATAATAGCCTGTGTTTGCAGCGTTTTCATACTTCCCCCTCAGACGAGAATAAAACGCATCTAGCGATAGAGACCAAAGCAGGTTCGATTTGTATTTTCATTTTGACTATCTTCATTGGGGAAACAATGTCCTCTCTCACTCCCTCTCTCTCTTTCTTTCTCTCTCTCTCTCTCTCTCTCTCTCTCCCCCTCTCTCTCTCTCTCTCTCTCTCTCTTTCTTTCTCTCTCTCTCTCTCTCTCTCTCTCCCCCTCTCTCTCTCTCTCTCTCTCTCTCTCCCTCTTTTTTCTCTCGCTCTTTCTCTCTCTCTTTCTCTCTCTCTCTTCAACCTCACTGACAAACACACACACACACACATACACACACCCACACTATCTCTATCTTTCTCTCTCCCTCTCTCTATATAATCTCTCCCCTCATGTTTCCCCCGTCTGTATCTGTCTTCCTCTTTCTCTTTATCTATCTATCTATTTATCTAAGTATATATCTGCCTGTATATATCTGTCTATCTATATATCTATGCATACAACCCACTCCCCCTCTGTGTCATTATTTCTAGTTTCTATCTGTGTCCATTTAATGCCAGATAGATTAGAATAAAATATCTTATGATTTGACGCTTTAAATCCGACAAATCATTCATTATCTTGTCCTTCACGTACCATTCCATAATTGCCCAATTCCATCTCAAAAATCAATTATCCCATTTAGTTACATCCATCCGTTCTAGATCGACCACGGCCAAATTAGCCCCTGGATAAAACAAAATATCCTTCAAGATAATTTGCGTCTCAATCTTCAGATGACTTTTCGGACATTTCAAGAAGTTTGGTCAACCCTGAAACGTCGGCCATCGTCCTAATTTAATCGAAGTGTTTGCGTAGTACAAAATATGACAGGTTTAAGACCCATGGGTGTCATACATGAACTAAATGGTAATTTCGTCAGGAAAGGGGGGGGGGGTATTCTAGATTTACAAGAGGGATATCAATTTACATGAAGATCATTTTATCTCCAGTAAACCATCTTTGCAGAGCCTTTTCGCTGGCTTATAGGGTTAATTTTTTTCACCCTCAAAGTAAAATGTCAATAAGGGTCAGTTCTTCTATACCTGATTGTCTAAACGTGGTCACTGGATCTCTTAGTGAGTGGGGTCCTCATGACGTCATGTTACTGCGGTTAAAAGATTATTTGTATAGGCCTAATCTCTGAATTACAAAGAGACAATTTATTATGCCGATTACGTATGACTTACATAAAAGGTCAATATCTTTCATGAGCTGCATATAGTATGTAATCTCCTTTTTTGTTCATTATAGGCGTCAGTCAACACTTGGAATGGAAATTACATCAGACGGGGAAGCATACGCGACATGGTAGGGTCCATAGCAACCCCTGTCAGAGGGCTGCGACTACCCTGTGCCTCCTATGATCGACCCCCCCCCCTCCGTAAACTTTAAACACTGATATACACAACCGCAACAACTACAAGTGACAACGCATGGTTTTAGAGATGGACCTAAATGTCTGTTTTGTCTACAAAATGTATTAATAGAAACGGCCCCATTTTGATTCACAACCTGGTTATCTGCAGAGAGGTGTAACATGTTATCGAGTACAACTTTCTTAAGAGCCTTACCTTTTTATGAAACTCTTACATGTTTGGGGAGCCTATATCCAAAACCTGGAATTACGTAGGTCTGTTTGAACTAAATTGAGGAACGATTTTAAACCATTTTATTGAAATGATTCTACTAGATAATTATCGACCTAATCATCTAATACATAAATCATGAGGTGTCGGAGCTAACGGTATTTCACTGAGACATAATTTGGAGTGATGACGTCATTGCTCATCCACGTCCACCTGCCGCATCTTCCTAGGTCATGTGACAAATGTCCTGATTTCCCGCTGTCAATTTGTTTTTAAGAATGAGGCCACCGACCTACATTTAAATCTCTTTAAAATACCCTTCTGTTACAGAAAAATCTAAGTGATATGTACGACTGTTTCGTAGAACACAAGCTCTCGGTTCTAAGGGGAAAACTATAATGTGACTTCAATCGATGAAGTGGAGGTCTTTAGTTTTATTCAAGTTCTTGGTTTGTATCTTACGAATCATTCTTGTATAGTTTTTACATGGTAGAGATATGAGGGGCTCCATGCACAACATTTATATAGGTCTATAGTATCGAAGGTGAAAATCCTAAGACATGCTAGTGCCATTTTCTGATTCATGAAATCCATTGGTTGATGAATAGCCGTCATTTGTGTACATAGTTCATAGCACCATGAAGTTTTGTGATCTAATGTAAGTTAAAATGTAATAATTATTAATCTTAAGTATGTTGAATATTAATTTAAATTATTTGTATGCGCATTGGGTATCTCTAGAGATGGATATGTTGCGCTTTATAAATATTGTTATTATTATTATTATTAATTGTCATGTCATATTCGGCTTTAAACCATGCTTTTATCTGAGTATTATTCATTGATTTTGTTTGCATTTAGATCAATGTAAAAATATATTATCTTCTTTGTTAGAGATGTGACGTTGAATTTAATTTAAACGTGTTCTGGAAAATACGGCATTCCTTAGGGGGATTAGCAACGGCTTGAATACTCAAAGTCTCTTCCCTAAAAATATGACAAATTTGCGAGTTGTCACTTGTTTCCTATTTTGTGAAAAGTAGGGCAGCATAAATAAGTTGTTTTGCCCTTTTAGCCGGGGGATCTAGCTAGGACTGGATTGAATAATCTCAGAGAGGGGATTTATTTCTGAGTTGTCCGTCTTTTTTACGAGGTTTCCTGTCGTCTGATACGTGACGGTCTCGAAGTTAATTATGGACAGAGGTTTATTACTGATAAGGGCTTGTTTGTGATCAAATAACAGTATGACGATTCTTGATATGCTTTCAGATATCCGTTGAAGTTATCTTCATGTTTCCCCTCTCCCTTTATCCGTCCTAGCTACCCCCTCTCCCCCACCCCTTTCTATATCCTTCCCTCCCTCTCCCCCTCTTTTTAGCTCTTTATCTCTCTCTCTCTCTCTCTCTTTGTCTTCTCTTCTCTAAACTTTCCCTTCTCCTCTCCGATCTCTCTATATCTCTTTTCCTGTTCTCCACCATTCTCTTCATCTTTCAGTTTAGGGTCTCATCATAATTACTTTGAGCATTTGTTTTATAGATGAATGGAAAATGTGTGTTTGATATTGGTTGCATGAAGCGTATACATAATATTAACCTTTTGTATATAGTCATTACCAGTGGTGTTTATCTTTCGTTTATATCATAGGTAAAATATCATGAGGATCATTATGCATATCTCAACATCATTGACAGTCTTAAATCACGCATAAGTACATGAATCAATATAACCAGTACACATCTTTAACCTAACATGTATGTATTGTATTGTATTTATTAAACATCATTGATGTACATCAATATTCTGTTTATAGACATAGTTATAATCACTTTACAACATGTATTATAAGTGTGTGTTCCTTATTTTACGATAATAGTTGCAGTGTGTATAATTATCCTGCTTTCACTGGGTCACTGACCCTTTTAGGCCTCTTCTTTCTTGGCAAGAACTATGCACGCAATTAAGATCTGGGTGCAGATCTTCTCTGATGTCTATAATCAAGTCAGTTGTGACGTCATACAAATTTAAAGCAGAGAGTCGATTAACTCATTAAAGTTGTAATGTATGCCTATAAAATAGAAATGCATGTAATGGCAATCTAGTGTTGATATAGAAGGCCAACCGTGTCAGAGTTTGGGCATTGAGTATCTGTGGTTATACCCAAAACCAAGAACTGGGAACAGATTTTTTCTGATGTCTATAATCAAGTCAGTTGTGACGTCACCCACATTTAAAGCAGAATGATGTTATTAAAGTCGTTAATGTCAAACTCTGGTCCGAGTTATATTCAGAAACACGATTAATGGCAATCTGGTCTGAATAAAGAAGAAACATGTTGTCAGAACACGGAATTTTGAGTTTAGTGGTTACACAAAATCCAAGATCATGGTTACCGGTTTTCTTAGATATCTATTACAAGTCAGTGTTGACGTCATACAAATTCAAACTACTTCGGCCACACATTAAAAGACATCAAAGTCTCTTGAAAAATTCATTGAAAAGAAAGATAGAAGGTGTGAGACAAAGAGGGAAACCAAGAACTCGGCGGGATGGGAACACGGAGTGGAATCATTCTGCAAGAGTGAACTAGGGTGGACTGTGTGGAAAAGTGTTGCAATCAATTTCGGAGCTGGGAGAAGATACCTCGATAGATAGACAAATTCAAAGCAGAGAGTGCCGTTTTTCTAGGCCCACGTTAAAGCCATATATGCAATTAATGACTATCTTGTGTTGATAACGATTGCCTATCAATGCCGGATCCATAATTATTTGAAAGAGGGGGCTGAATTTGTAGAATCCGCGAATATCTGCTTAAATAGTGTTTCATAATGTGGAATGTTTTCGTTCCCATGCAGGGAGATGGAGAGGGGACTCTGTCATTTCTTTCCTATCACTCTGTATACCCATGATTTCAAGACGTGTTGCATCGCACCTCGTGCAATTGTGGTTTACTTTCCATTCCCCTTTAAGCGATGCCCCCCCCCCCATTTTTTTTTATAAGAATGGTGTAAAGTTTAAGAATAGATAATCATGAATAATGGTGGGGATCTCTCTCCATCTCGGTAATGATTGATTCGCATTCCTAAAACGGAGGAGCTTAGGACTAGGAATACACTTGGGTAATACACCTGGAAGGTGTTCTCATTTCTAAAGCAGGTCAAATGATGACGTAGTATTCGTTCATCGTAACGGTTAACTGTTAAAATACAAGAATATTCAGTAGGCTACGTCTTCGAATAAACAAAGGGTTTTGTAGTTGTATAGGAATTTTTCTATATCTCTTTGTAAATATCGGAAATACTTTCTGTGTTGTATAGTTTGTACTTATGTATTCCATCTTTCTTTGTTTTTGTTCATATTTATACTTTCAGATAATTGCCAATATTACACTAGTTTTTTTTCTTCCTTAATCAAATCTTCTAGATGATAATTCAAATTCTGATAATTTAGTGCATTTTAAATTCTTGTCGATTCATTTAATCAAATTAAAATCGATAAGCATAAAAGTATCTCGCATCAATAACAGCCGGTCTGGACACCCAACCCCTCAACAACTCTTGGCGGGCAAACGAACCCTTTTTAGCACATCCAGGATAGTCGTCTGCCTAGCTGCCGGCTGCTTGCTCGGGATGAAATGACAGAGCATCAGGAAGATTGGAGAGACTCCGAGTCTGGAGAAGGGCAGAGGATCCACGTCCCTGTCCTCATCAGCTCCAGATTGCCAAATATCCCGTTATTTGAACTATCCCGATCGCAAATTATCCAGTTAATTTGCGTCTCCATCAGCTCGAAGTTGCAATTAGCGGGATATTTGGGCGAGATAATCATTCTAAGATATATTGGGCTAGTTTGCAAAATATCCCCCTATTTGTCCGGTGCGTCTTCACCAGCCCGAAGACTCGCACTATGCGCGAACGCTGAGCAAAATATCTCGAGCTAATTTCTCGAGCTTGAGTTTTAAATTTCGAGGCAAAGTCTCGAGTTGATGAGGACGCGTTTTGTAACTTCGAGATAATTTCTCAGAATAGCGGGTTATTTGGAAATCTCGAGCTGATGATGACAGGCCCTATAGATAGCGGCTGATTTGACATTAGAGTTGGCTCGGGTGTGTTTTTGAACCATTTGAAGACAGGTGGTTTAAAGAATTGATACTTGATTTTTGGTATTGGTGTTTGAAATGAAATGATGACATGTGGCACGGATTTGGAAATGTTCAGGGCATCGGTATTTATCCGATAATAATGTAACTTCATAAATCTCGAGACCACATGAAGAAATCTCGACGCTAACGTTGGAAAGGATTTGACAGACAAAAAATCATTTAAAAACGGAAGAATATATAGTTTGATTTCCTGCGCAAGCTATTTAATACTACCACAGTTTAAACCATTATTGAAGGGAAAGTCCACCCTGATAATAGAAGAAGCAGAAAAATGAGAGGAAACGGTCAGTGAAAGTTTGAGCAAAATCCAGTTAAAACACAAACTGGCAACTCTTCGACGCATATGTCGGGGTCCCTCCCATTCGTTCTGTAATATGAATATTAATATTAATCAGAAATGTATATTTCCCAAAAGAAAACGTTCAATAATACCTGCACCCTAAATATAATCATTAAAAATGTGTTTCTATCCAAACACTATATAAAAACATTTTTTTTTTCCGTCACCAATAACTAAGAAAATGAAAGTTTATGAAATCTGAGGAGAGAGCAAAATTGAAGAGGATCTCTCAAGATGCGTGACAGTGTTACCAATTTCTGTTTCACTGATGACAACTTTTAAGATTCACAACTTTCTTGATTTAATCGGATTTTGCTTAACCTTTCACTAATTTGTTTCTCTTCTTTTTTCTGTTGCTATTAATACAAGCTAATTGTTCGAGTGGACTTCCCCTTTAACTGATCATTACCGTTATAGCCGTCAACAGGCATGACAGGTTTAAAACAAATAATTGCATGCATGAATCTAAGCCCAATATGACGAAAGAAAACTTTGTAACACTTTAATTAGAACTGTATTGGATTTCAAGCTGTGACAATTCCTTTCTGCATGTACAAGGAGAAACGTACCTTAAAAGGTATATGGCGCGGACATGTTTAATAAAAGGCTATGATAATAATAATAATAATAATAATATGATAGCGTACGTCTGTCTTTTGCTAAGTGAAATTCAAGTCCACAATTTAAACCATGAATGAAATAATCTCCAACAGGTCGTGTCATAACAGACTTAGGAATCCTTTAATCCGGTCACGGGTGACCTTAGATGAGCTCTTATTGGTCGCTTCCAAACTAACTTCAAGGAATTCAATCCGTTCGGCTCTTTCCGATATTCGATATTCCATTGAACGATGACTTCAAAGCCGCCATATTGGATTTCAACCAGGTCAGCCCTTGATTGCCATAATTCGGCCACCCTTCGAATTAAGTCTTTTGACATATTTAAGGTTTTATTGGTCTGTTACCTGATTGATATGATCAAACGAAATAGAAAATGTTGTTGTTTTAGGGGTACCTTAATATCTTGACCTAGTTAAGTGGATTCAATTTTCTAGAAATCGGTGGCGCAAATTAAGTCAACCGATTGAGATTTACTGTTTTCTTTGTAGCTTATCATCCCTTTTCTCTGTTTCTACTCACAAATAGAATGTATTAGGATCAACCACCACTTTGATCCACATGTAACACTATTTGTGCAAGGAAGAGAAATATACCTTTATTGTTTACTGTATGAAGGGCAGTGGTGAAATAAGCACGTTCCTTAGATATGACACTGATCACCGTTTGACATATTAAATAACAAATACTCACAACTCTAATTAAACTTTCTATGACCTTCATAATGCTGAACATTTCTCGTCTAGGAGATCGAGATTGATGATTACTATACACAGTTGGCTATTGTTCTGAAGGATTACCCCCTAAAACTAAAACTCATCGAAAATTCTTGCTGACGCAAACTTAAGGAAGCCGTTTGTTTCGGTTTCGTAAAATCTTAGTGCTATCAACTTCATGATCTTTCATGAATATTTAATCACTATAGAAAATTATGGTTTGGGTCAGATTTTGCAATGCAAACACATTAGGCCTGTAAATGCTGTAACTGAATTTTTTAACTGAATGTAAAACAACATAAAAAATATATTAAAAAACAAGCTTTGATGATACATGTTGAAATGTTGGTTTGCAAAGTATTTTTTGATGGTTCCTTCAATTAATTGTTTCAAAGAAAGTTAATAATATTTGATAATGGAGGGGTCACCCCCCCCCCCTTCCGACGCCTCTGAAATCGACCAGGAATGCCACTTTTGCCATAATTGTACAGCGGCAGTTTCGTCACAGAGGATGGTCCAGGAGTGTGACAGTAATAGGGTAAAGTCAATGTAGATTGATAACAGACCTGACGGATGTCCTGCCTGTTGGAAGCCATGAGGTGTCATGTCAGGTCAGGAGAAGGGACAAGAAATTTCCCCCATTTATCTAAATGTAACACCTAAGGAATGCGTAATAAGCATTAAGATTTAGTCACCATCCTGTAATGGCTTATAGGAAGGTTGACTGAAGAAGCATCGTGGTATTAACAGCAATATAAGTACTTGTACGCTGCTTTATATGATATCATAATCATGTCTATAAGTTTGATGCATTGAAGGATATTAGATGTCATTTGATTTGATGTATTTTTGAAATCTCTTTTTTTTTTAATTGACACATCCTTTTACTTCTTCTTCTTCATCTCCTCCTCTTTTTCTTCTTCTTCTTCTTCTTTTTCTTCTTCTTCTTCTTCTTCTTTTTCTTCTTCTTCTTCTTCTTCTTCATCTCTTCCACCTCCTCCTTTGTATCCCCCCTCTTCATTTTTCATCCTCAGCATTGACTTTCCTCATCACCTTGCTTGCCCCTTGCTTGCACGCTTCCACATTATTCTGACGTTCCTTCTTCTCATAGTTGGAAAAGATTGGATCAAAAGTATTAAAGTGTTAAACAGTGTCTGCCCCTATTCATTACGGGATTAACAACATCAAAATGATCAAGTTCTTTAATGGAAGGTCTTTATAATACCAGAAGGAAACTACATGACATTGACTCACACGGACTTCTTATAGAGAACACACAGACTCCATAATGTACATGGGGGTGCAGGAGAAGACAGGACGGTTTGGCATGGGGCGAGGGTCTCTTTCTCTTCCGCACAGATGTCAAGTAACTTCCTGTTCGAACTTGAGACTACTGAAGAGTGATCTTGTTTTCCAGAGCACCCTCTAGCAAGTATCACAGCCTCAAAGTCCTTGTTCGCTAGTTCGACTTCATCTTATTCATTTAATTTCTTTCGTTTTTTTTATAATTTCATTTTCGTAAAAGCAGTCTCTCATATAGTTTGGCATTGTGTCTTCGCTAATTAGGAATAAGTTTTGTATTTACACGGGGTTGTTCGGTTCTTTTTTTTAAATATTTAATCGAAAGAAGACAGAAAACAATGTGATGGTTTTATGTATTCATCTATCAGGTTATAGATTAATCTAGATATTCATTAACATTTCTATGCATGAACTTATTCAATGCAACCTAAGTTTGTATAGGTTTACCCTCTTAGCAACTAACTGAAAACGTATATATTAAATAAATATTATAAAAGTATAAGTACGATTAGGCCACTTTTAGGGAGTCTAACAACTAAAACAGTTCAACGAGCCAAATTCCAGTTTGTTCTTTTATAACATAAGGTACACTTTAAGAGACAGCACACTTAACGTAAAGCGAATATATTAAATGAATATTCATATACATTAACAAAAACATATATTAAATGAATATTCATATACATTAACAAAAACACTTGTCTCTGTAAAAAAATGACATCGCTTTATTATATTTCTGTGACTCAAAATGTTCATTTCCAGTCACGTGTCAAAACAAATTCTTCGACCAAGCGGAGATTCCAAACAACAAATGCCTCCGCCGGAAATACTATTTTGAGCGGTGACTTATCCTAAGGGGCTACGGGACTTCCGTTTGCCCTTAAGAAAGCAAAGTAATTTAAGGAAAAATATACTTTTTATTTAAAAGAAAAATTCATATAGTACTATAGTAGAGATAATTATGTTGATTTTGTTAATGTTTCAACTCAAATTTTGAATAAAAAACTTTCACGACTATCATCTACTTCCAAATGACTTAGGAATGACATTTGAGTTTTGCATGTATTGGCAAACGTAATTTTACTAGTTTATTTTAGTTTTTCATTGTAATCCTATTATTCTACCATTTTATTATGATGTCATGAAAAATACAGTGAAATTGATAACCACAGACGTGGAAAGCAGGATAGTGCATGCCACCAGGGCAAATTTCACCATTATTTTGAGGAAGAGATGACATACCGCTTAAACAACAGGACAAGACAATTAATGTCTCTATCAACTCAGAGAATTCAATACATGAAGGAAATCTGGACCTTTGTCAAGGCAAGATAACGAATGCCCCATGCATCCTAAATTGTCTCCATAGCGCCGGTAAACACCAAAGGGATTTGAGTAAAATAGAATACATCCGCACTCACAGACAAACGGAAGTGAGAATCCTTAAATTGGCAAATAACGTCTTAAATTACTTCCGGAGCATGGGATGTGTACATCATCACACCATTTGGAATGACTGGGACTATGATGTTTGCATAAGTTATTTGGTTAAATTCAATGTCAGGAAGGCAATGACAGCTGACTCTGTGGAGAAGGGTACAGTAAAGAGGTCGTGGGGATGCCCCCCCCCCCACACACACACACACACTCACGCACTCACAATTGGCACTCATGACTTGACAACAAAAACAAAATGAACATACAATATGAATAGTTTCATTGATTGAAGCCCCCCCCCCCCTCCCAGCCCGCCCCACCTACTCCAGTCCCCTTATAGACATAACATTGGAGAACAAGTTAATTTGGACATAATCAAGTTAAACTCGTTCAGAATCGTAATCAAGGTCATTTCCTGTGGAAAATTTCGAACCATGGTTCTTCACTTTGATGTTTAGGACAAAGCAAAATAGTCCACGGAAATCGAGAGAGAATGTGTAGATGAGGGAGGGGGGAGAAGCTGACTGCCTGTGAAGCAACCCTACATCTCTCCCGCTTTAACTATATACGTACACACAAAAATACAATCGACTCCCTAACCAATGGTTCCACACCGAGCTATAGCCCGACCCCGCCACTTACACGCTCATCAGGACACCCGTCCAACTAACGAGACTGATTTTGCTAAAATTATATTAAAATAAATCAACCGTAAAAGGGTATATGCCTCGTGCGATTAGGAATAAATAGTGATAAACAGTAGAAAGGGGGCCTTTATCACCCAGATTTCATAAAACATCGTGAAAACAGGAAGAACGAAATTAGATTTGCGTCATGTATTACTGTAATGTCAGAAGCACTTTCTTGCCTCGATAAAACGCGAGACTGTGATAGCGAGTGCTGCGTTTTGACAGGCAGGAGTTTGGCAATGTAAGTGAACAAAAGTTGATACAAAATTAATGTGGCTTTTGTTTTTGTATAATACAGGGTAGATAACTTTTATTGTGCGCTATGCTAGTACCTTGATATATAACATTAGTTTTAAGAGCAGGAGCTTCTTATATACATTCCAAAGGGTTTCAAGGCTTACTTTCTCTTCAATATTGAAGGTGACCAGGAGAATCATAAATATATCTAATTTGAAGAATGAAATATATTAGAACATAATACTTACTACTATTAGTAGCTCAATTAGAACAAGCTTGTCCAATTACTTACAGCAGGTAACTGTTTTGTGGTGCATGCAGCTACCGTTATTATGAGTTGATCTGACATTTGTTCTGGGCTTTACTTCGTCAAACATATAGGATTTGGGTTAGGGATTCCATTGAGTTTTTAGGTTAGGTATTGTGTTGGGTCCAGGGTTGAAAAAAATGATTCGGCCAGTTAGAGTAGGGGGTCGCAGGAGCGTGTCCTACAACTTGCCAGTTAAACAAAAATCATCCAGTACCTGTGGGACAATTTCTTCAACCAGTTGCTGTCTTTCATCGAGAGATAGTCTGTCAGCAGTTCATGACATGGTGATTACAAATTCTTATTTTACCCACATCCTTGTATATTTCACCATATTGTAACCTTGACATTCTAACGATGATTGTATCTTCGATTAAGAATAAGATAAGGAAATAAGGCTCAAACAGTTCGGTCTGGGTGACTGAAAGATTGAATGAATGTCTGAGCTAATTTAGACTCGAACATGTCGAACAAACGATGAGTCGTGTTTACAAAACACAGAAAGTACACTTTCTAGATATCAAACTTATTCATCTTTCCTATAGCTACATATTTCTATGTTAGTACTCAAAAAACTTGGCCATACTGAAGGGAAACACTGGGATTTTCCTCATTTTTATTGCAACCATACATGTAACTTAATTCGTCTCTCGTATTTTGTTTAATATTATTTTTGGAAGATGTTGTCGTCCAGTAACAAATATTTGACAGAAGAAATAATGTTCGTCTTTAACCCTGCGTCTTTTTAATTCCGAGCATAATGCGCATGCACTAGTAATATTGGACGTGTTACTTAATCGTTAAGTGTGTATAAATATTGTTGCATATGGGATTAATTCTCAGCAATAATGTTCACCCCTTTATCAAAAGGAGGTGACGGCCGCACTAGTTTATGGCTACTGGAGAAACGATGTATTCTTGAGGCGCAGCCATGGCAACACGATGAGGTTGTTTTAGAAATCTTGAGGTTCCTTGAGGAAGTTGGCCAGATTAGAAAGGTTCCGCCCTTGAATGTGGTCTATGAGTTTCTATGCACTCTCAAAATAGCCGGAATATACCGTAGGGGAGGCTAACTAACCCTATGACGTCATCGTTGAGAAAGTCTTTCACCGTGTTTACCTCGAACCGTTTTATTCCATGTTCCGAAAATAAAGAACGTCATGTTTGATCCTAATTACCTTCAACACGTAAATTAATAAAACAAGGTTAACAGGTGATTATAAAGCACTTTGCACACGTTTACAAATTGTAAGTTTTATAAATGTATCTTGTATTTGTATAATAAATATGTATGACCAAAGACTTGGACAGGCAAACAAAACTGCACACTGCATATTAGTTCACCGCATAACTAATTAAATGATTAATGCAGTTGCGTGGCTGTTTGATATCTTTGTGTGCGTATTATTTTGTAGATCTTTGATTGTTTTGCCCATTTTTGTCTGTTCTTTTTTTTACTTTCAATTTATTTTCAACTGTTTGGTTGTTTATGGAGGGTCATTTGTTTGTTTTTGTTTACTCTGACTTATTTTACTTTGCCTATATTCAGACTTGATTCTTCATTCAAGTAGAACGTATTTAGAACTAAAGGCGTTAATAAATTTCCGTTCTTAAAGTTCAGTAATCACATTTTGGTAAACATGACCATCTCTCTCTCTTCTTAATGAATCCATGGTAATTCTGATTTTGAAAAATATTCAGAGAGAAATCAACGTTCGAATTTTACCGATAAAAGACATGATTGACCTCGAATTAACGCAATTATCTGACTCTTTAGCATACTTTTTCTAAAAACCAGTGAAACATTGACCACAAATTCTGTCATGATTAAAGGTACTTATCGTGCTTCCCGTTTTATAAACCGGTCAACACTCACATCGAGAAGAGGTTGCCTTGGTAACATAAAGCAATTCTAAATGACTACCCCTTTTGTAACTGTATTTATGATCTGGGTGTGTCTATAGCTATAGGGCAAACACGTTGCATATGATGAGAGCCAAACGGTTATTAACTGATATGCTGTTACATAGATTTAACGCCCTTTTTGCACTGAGCAAAACAGAGGACTACGTGAGGGTCCTGAATAGCGCACGAATGTATCATGTCTCCTTTGAGGCAGAAGGGCATTAGCTCAGATACATTTACAAAGAGTTAACGACGTTCTTGCTATCAGCAGATGATTATTAACATAGCTGTATACGTGAGAGGGTCCTTAATTGCGCACCAATAACATCTGGTATAAGAACCAGAATGGTGTTCACTCATAAGTATGATAGTATTTTATATAGAATTGATGCCTTTCTAGCTTGTGTCTGACGAATTGAAAATTGCAGATTTTTCAGTCAATGGTTGCACGTACAAATTAATTTTCTGGTTAGAAACAGAATGACATTAACAAAAATATAGTTTTGTTAGCAGACGAAGTATAATCGCACAATTCTAACTTCCTTGTGAGATTAGGAGTCCTGCATTACGTGAAAACCCTCACGACCCTTGATCCTTCACGGGCTTGTCATAAGCTTCGTGTCTATGATACACACCCAAACATTAATCGTTCTTTGATGCCTCATCCTTATCAGTAGCAGGCTAGTCGTAAGGGTAGCTTGACTGGTTTAAGCTCGAATCATGGCGAATCAGAAAGATTTTAACATGATTAACAGGGAGTAGGCCTATACCTATGGACAATTATGTTTATATAAGCCCATAGCCCTACCAAAATCATGATAATCATCGAGATTAACAGGGGTTAGGAGAAATATAAACAAATGAGAACGCGTTTATTCATGTGGTTGATGAAAATATGTTCTTGGCTTTTCAATTTTCGATCACAGAAAGGAGTAGAATTTATACGAAGCAGTATAATTATGAGGACCGAAATTGAAAGAGAAACTACTTGTATTGTTGAAGACCAGTCAGCTGGTTAAACTTACAAAGAAAATATCTATCAAACACTTTATACGTGTCATACTGTTTATCAACATTTCAGGACAAAGGCAACTACTTCTCGAAAAGAAGAATTGATTTTCAGTTGATTGTATCTTTACTGAAAGCTAAACCTCGCTGTATGAAAAGTAAAGAAGAAAAAACAGTATTTGAAGGGGGTAAATCATAGAAATGCACTTCCTAAATCTGCGCCATGCCATTACAATCCAAACATCCTATCAGATCCAGACGATATCCCACTTAGCCTTCTTAACCCCTTGCGTCCTGGCCTTCCAACACACGTTATCCATAGCTACTGAGCGATGCGAGGGTTTGGCGCGAAAGGATTTTTACATAGATGCAAAACGCGCACCTCGCCTCCCCGTTGCGCAGTATGGCTTCAATCAAGGCATCCTTCCTGATGTAGGAGACTCTAATCGGGTTATCCATAGCCAAGATCGGTCAATTTCGAGGGAAAATCTCATCGCTTGTTCCTTTTTTTGAGATTTGCTTTCTTTATGCTTTTTCATAATGGTCAAAGATGTTGGTTTACTTTGAAGATGAGAGTGTAAAATTTGTAGTTTATCGAGGTCCGTTATTTATTCCACTAAAAATTCAAGCTCAACGCCTGGTCTATAATGTATGTCATACAAAGAAAAAACTTTCTAATTTCTTAATTTTCTTTGTTAACTAAACCATATCGAGTTTAAACCCCGGGTTTCAATCTTTAGTAAAATACATGCCTCAGTCTTTCTAACTTATGATATGATGATGATGAAGATGTCGTTAGAACAAATAAACATCGCAGAACGTTTAATAATGGGAATTCCAATTGCTCAATTTGAATTATGGCAATCAGAGAACCTCTAAGTATTTGTTTCTATAATTTTGTTCCGAATAGGTTATAAATCAGCTAAATATACATGAGGGGAGGAATTCACTAATGCTAGGTCCATCGCAGGTATTTTTAGTTGAATTTCTTTTTTTTCACAAAAGACATGGAATTGTGGATTAGAGATCCATGGATGCCTCTGAGATCATGAGCTCGGAGTGTCGTCATCTAATAGGAAATGGATGAATAGGAAGGTAATTTGGCTATCTACATGGCTAGAAATCAGATCTATCAGCAACTCGCTTTAATGTCTGCGAGGCAATATGACTCGACAAAGTTTTACTTTTATGAGTACTGCGTACGTGTGTGACTTTGAAGGTCTCCAATTCGGGCTGTAGAAAGCAGTAGAAAATTGATGTTTTAAAGCGTGCTGAAAGTTAAATATTAATGAACAGATGTGGTTTAAATACTGGATTAATGATCTCCTAAATGTATAGCTTTGAAAGAACCTTTAGTTCATCTATTTCAATAAATATCATTAAAAATATACATCCTGCACCAAAAATCTCTTTCTCCATCTCTCTCTCTCTCTCTCTCTCTCTCTCTCTTTATCACTCTCTCTCATTTTCTTTCTCTCTTTCTTGCCTGCGCTCTTGCCATCCTTTGAGACCACACTGTCGACCTAATGAATGTTAACAATTGACAATTTTGTGAGGTACAACTGACGCATTTTCACAGCAGCAGTGGATGAAGTTCATGAATTTCCGATGTGGTTTTACAATTACTGTTTTGTACTCTCACGGAGCTAGATCGTATAATTCTTGGTCACGTGATAAGGATTTTGAGGGATGAGCCCGTGACGATGACGCACCGATCTGTAGAACAAACTTTCACCTATGAGGTAAATTCCTGCTCGGGAAATGAGGGATTTGCGTAGCATCGAGTCACTCCATAGAACAGTTTCCAAAAAATGCTTGACCAATCAAAGTTGACACTGTTTGTCACTTGCTAAATCGAGGTTTGAGGCTGTTAATAGGCTGTTTGACTTGACCGTTATGATCGGTGTGCAAGAATGACTAACACTTAATTTCACAAGTAATTAATCATTAGCATAGCCAAAGAAGGGCAGAGGTAACTTCCCGCTGTACCCTCACGTATTTGTATAGTGCTTATCTAATTTTATATGTCTATTGTTGGTAAACGAAAGCTGTATCATGTTCAATTCCTGGGCACGTTTTGTTTGAGCCCCACCCCAAAGACAGAAATTGTGTGACAGGAGAACAAAATAAAAGTTGGCGTAGGTAGCCCTTGCATAATACTAGTCCTCTCAATCATTAAATCAATACACTTAACGTCCCGACGTAAAGTCAATTTTGTTGACATGTATCTCACAACCGATAGTCGAATACTTATTATTTTCTAACGAATTCGGCACCCTTCCATTTTGTCAATGGAAATCGACATTTGGCTTGTTTGTGGTGGATTGATATTATATGATTAAACTAATGAAAATTAAAAACATTTAGACAAGTTTGTAATCCATCAATCAAAAAACATAGATATATCTTTAGCATCAGTTGGTATCAATGTAAGAATGTGATCACAAAACATTACTAACAGCTGTACGGATATCACCACACGTTTTGGCAGGAGTACTGACATAAGCAGTAATAGTTTCTAGTGTTGGTGTATATCAATAGTATCAGTATAAGGTTAAGGTAAAGGGAGATTATCGTCATGATAATGTTTGTACCGTAGATAATGTTAGGCCATGATGGCCATGTTCTGGAAGGTTGACAAATAACTGTCATGATAGAGGCCTATCGACAAAGAAGATTTCTTTTTTGGATAACATTACCTTGTAGGACACGAAAATCATGATAACAGAGGTCGAAATTTGGGGACATGTAAATCTGTGATGACTATCAATTTGTATCGAACTTTAATTTGTATCAATGGTGCTATTTACATGTAGCTGTTATCATATTTATGACAGTATTTTAGGCATATACTTGGCACTTGCCCCTAGACAACTTCATGAAAATAATACACCTTAACATTGTCCTTGCAATGGTTATGCATAAGGCCAGAAATACAAGTAGCATAGCTAATTGTGAGAATTATAAACATATAGATCCGCATCATAATTTAATAACATTTTATTTAAATCAATTTTATGATTTTGCTATAAACGTCAAAATGAACTTACTATACGTAGTAGTATCTATGGGAGAATAAAGAAAATGTTATACAAATATAGATAATATATATTCTTGATTAAATGCTCTTATTCATCAAGCGGAAAGGTTTTACCTGATCTAGTTGACACACGTGTATCAAAGCTTTAATCAGGGGTTTAACGATTTCAATGCACACTTGTTTACCATGAAGGACCTTCACCTTCTGTATCTTTTTTTCCTTTCATTTTCAACTTTACAGAATCATCGAGTTCTACCAAAAGCATTGATGTCGGTAACATACGGGACAAAGTATTCTGTCTCAACCAGCTTTGTAAACATTTTACATTCTAGAATGATGAACGTTTTACATTTGTTTTTAATTTGAGAAGATACACAAAAAAGTTCATGTGAGGAAAGTTTTGGCTTTGGATGTTTTACCGTGGTTGAGGGTAGGAAACCTTTAGCGCTCGTCAACTTCCGTATCAGTGACTCAGAGCAATCGGGAAATGGGTCAACTTCAAACATATGTTTCTCAACGTTCTGCTTTACCAAATATGACAACTACAGGAGAATCACATTAAAATAAAGTCCAATGCAACTCTCTAAACATTTCCATATATGCGGGATGTACAAAGCGGAGGACTGTGGAGGAAGAGGATTGGGCAATGTATTTGTTGTATGGCAATTGTGACTTCATGTTATACCTGTCACGACTTACCCGGATGTATATTCATGAGGGATGATGATACTGTGTTTGATTAAACCAAGGCAAAAAGAAGGACAAACTTGGTGCGTCGTAAAGCGTTTAAATTCTATCAATTTTAATTTTTCAACTAACCATCAATCTTGTAGAAAATCACTTTTGCAGTGTATTTCTGCTAGCTTTTTCGTCTCGCACCTCTTGAAGTAAAAATTTACTTTAAGCAACCACCTCTTTACCACAAATGACAAATGCCTTCATGGTCATTGACTTGGGGACTCTGAGTCAGCCATCTTGTAATATGTTACCACATAAACCCAGATGTCATTGTCCGTATTTCTGGCTTTATGGTACAATGAGAGGGGGGCAGTAATACCTCATTTTAAAGATAACCAACACAATCATGTTCAAAACGTTCTCACTGTTGACGAATCTTTCTCTTTCTAATATCACAGGGCTTTCAAATACAGAATAATCAAAGACTCGACATTTTACAAAGTTCCCTTCTTTCAAGAGTTCTAGATGATGAAGTACAAGCAGTGGCGTAGTAAGGGGTTCAGCCATCGGTGGGGGCACTGTGTCATGGGAGGGGCATCAAACTTAGACCTGTTGGTGTGAGAGGAGATAATGGAGTGGAACGTATCGGCCTAGTTTCACCTCGCCTTCCCTTCCCATTCAGTCTCCTTTATTTTGCATCGCCATTCGATAGTGGTACGTGTCCCTCCTCCCCCCCCCCCCCATAACACACCTTCCCAAAAGCTCCGCCATTAAGTACAAGTGTACGTAGGCCTAAACAGTCGAGTTTCTGTACGTGATTTTGTTAACAACACTTTGCACGAGTCTGTCACATGATGACGTCATCATTCTTGAACAGTCTGTATCCATCATCGTGTACTCTCGTAGCAGACATGTTGTTCAGGATGGTAACCATGGTAACAGGATAGGCAACTATTTCCCCTATATTACGGCATTATCATCCTCCCTAAAAACCCAAACTAGACTTTGTCTAGGATAACACCTGTTCAAGGTCAATACAGATTGTATACTTTGAAACTTTTATCTGATATTTTACATCAGATCATTTCAAATGTGTATGCAGGTAGCTGCTTGAAAATGTTACCGTTTTATATTAGTTGTTGAAAGACAGGAAGAAGGAGAGAAAGAAAGAAAGAAAGATAACAAAAAAATAAACAAAGTGAAAGAAAGAAAAAAGACAGAAAGAATAAAAGAAGAATTAAAGAAAGCTGGTGTAATCTTTTCTTTTTTTTATTCTGTGAATAGATTCGTTTTATCTCATTCCTAGCACTTGATAATAACAGTAGGATAGTTGGCAAGCATTTTGTTTTTTTATTTCAAAATTTCGACATCGAATTGGATATCATTAGTGAAAAGGTTTACACTGTGAATTTCTTACCAGGCAAAAGGCCTATAATGCTATAAATTGAATGGCGGATCTAGAACTTCATAAATTAACATCAGTTGTCATCAAACTTACTACAGTATACTAAGAGTGTCTATATAGGATATTACATAAAATACGTCACGATGACGTCATTATTTGACCATGATGATATCCGACTAGACTACTATAGGGACCTCGGTCTTGTCTAGAGCAGTCTCGTTTTGATAATAGTGACCAAAATTATTGTAGTAGTAAGGTGAAATGTCAAGATACAAGTGGCATCGGCCTATATTCTTTTTTTTTTTGTTTCCTAACATTAGGTTAACCTTATATAGAGGCTTTGCATAGATTCGTCGCACTTACCTACAGGGGCGGATCTAGCTTTTTGCTAAGGGGGGGGGGTTTACCAAAATAATGACGATGCGGAGCATCGTCCACGAGCCGCGAAGCGGCGAGCCGATTTTTTTGGGGGTGTTTATTTGAACCCCGTAAGTGATGTTTTCCTGGCATTTATTAACACAATGGAGACCATAAAAAGCAGTGCATGATAACGTCTTTTTAAATCAAGTAACAGTTAAATACACAGTTATATCCAGAGTTATCATGTGTTTGGTTAAGTTACCAGATGAGTTGAATATCTTCTCACAATATTTGCACTTGAAAGGGTTTCTCTCCAGCGTGCGTTCTTTTTTCTTTCTTTTTTTCTTTTTTTTTTCTCTCTTTTTTTCCTTTTTTTTTTTGGGGGGGGGGGGCCCCAAGGGGGGGGTTAAACCCCCTAAACCCCCCTCCCCGTAGATCCGCGCCTGACCTATACAATTGTCATCACTCTGCGATTTTGTTCTTATCAAGAGGTTTTGTGTTTTATGTTGTTTGTATATTATGTTGTTTTGTTATTGTGTTTTTTATAGTTTTTTTAATTTTTTTTTGTTTAGTTTTGTTTTTGGTATGATATTTAGTTTGGTTTAGTTTATTTTGGGCAATTTAACTTTTATTTTCCCAAACTCATGTCATAAATTATTGTGCTACTTGTGTGCACAACGAGTTATTATCATCCTCGTACCGTTATATGTAACATACGGGAGAGCATTATACTCCTATCGTGCATTAATTGTCAATGTATTTGATATAAAATGACTTGGTTCCTCTACTGCATGATGAAATGTTATTAGATTTTTAAACTGTATAAACAACTTAATATGATTATTTTAACCATTTAAAGATATCAAAACAAAACGTGAACGTATATATGAGTCTTTGTTTTTCTTGAGTTTTTCCCTTTTGAATAGATAAAAACATTTAAAATAGAAAATCTAAATGAAAGGTATACACCTTGGACATCACGATTTTGTTTTAATGTCAATCATAACTAGATAAAGATACTGGTTAAACTGTTGTGTATATTTACACTATTAAAGAAAAACTACGATGGTCTAGTTACAAAAATATGATCTTATCTTGTCCTGATATAATGCCCACCCCTTCCCAATATAGCCATAAAAATATACGCTATTATTAGTCTCCATGAATATTATGACAATATATTCGTAAAGTAAGGAAAACTATGCAGGAACACAAGACGATCATCATGTGTTTGAGATATATTGGATTCCTTCTCAGTCCTGTGATGTCTTCTCGCATTACTGTCCATGACATTGTATACAGTGACCAGAGATAACATTCCCACTGTACAGGAAGTCGTGTAAGGAAATCGCTAACTGATCAAAGACACTATACAGATTACGCGTTGAATGGTCTATTCCGATCCAGAAGGGATATTTTTAATTAGATAAACATGTGTAGTGTGTATACTAGTATAATGAATATAAAGAATACTTTTGTTGAGAAATATATAATATTACGAGCCTCGGGTATTTTGTAACGCTGATTGGACATCATGTTACACCGACTACTATATTTGAAGGCCTACTATTTATTTTAATCTACGTAATATAGATGTAGGTATGATATTTACCGTTGTGATAGCCAGGGTGTATTCAGTAGAATATATCATTGTTGATTAGACAGTAGTTATTTTTTCTTTCTTTCTTGAAACAAGTTTTAAAAAATAGGATTCATATATGATAATTAAGATTGCTGCTATTTATAAGTTATAACACTGTCTTGAGTTTATTACAGAGATGACTTGGTACTTTCAAGTACCTTACTTTTGCAGAACTTAAGCAACAGTTGTTAACTTGAAGACAGAGAAAGAAAGAAATGAGAGAGTTCTTAGGGAAGGGGTAAAATATGCAAGAATAAAGAGAGAAGCAGAGGGGACAAAAACAGATACAGGGAAAGACAGAGAGTTTTTGACTTGCAGAGATCCTATATAGAATCATTCCTGGGGATGTAAATATGAATCATTGGATCATTGGATCACGTGACATCTTCCTTTAAAAGACCCGACTCTTACCCATCCCTCTCATACCGAGTATAGCCGAATGACCTTGATATGTATTCTGACCACACCCAATTGACATTTAAAGCTGAAGTGGGGTTTGGAAAAGTTTACAACATGTTGTACGGCAAATATCCTAGACTATAAACCGAATTTCTAACTTCAACCTC